>MU227649.1:6700283-6716545 GCA_018584345.1 Thuja plicata
TGAACCTCCAAATCTACCTCTTCCACCACCTTGGAATCCTCTTCCTCTATTCATGCTGCCTCTACCACTGGTCTCATTGACTATCTCAGTCAATTTAGCTTCACCTTGGGACCTATAGTCACTGCCTCTGCCTGCAAAGCTGCCTCTTCCTCTATTTTCTTTACCTCTACCTCTTCCTCTTGAGATCTGATCATGCTTCCTCTTGCTCTTTTCTTCTATCTTAAGAGCCATTTGATAGCATTGTCTCACACTTGTCAAAGTAGCAAGACTCATCTCCTCTTGTATAGACCACTTGAGCCCATTTTGATATCTAGCCAATCTAATGCTTTCATCCTCCACTATCTTAGACCTTAAACGTAACTTCTGAAACTCCTCTATATATGCTTGGACTTCAAGGTCTTTTTGTCTGAGGTTTTGTCTCTTTCTATGCATTTGAACATCATAGTCATCCAGGAGATAAGTTTGTTTCAACTTTGTCAACATACCTTTCCATGACACAATGGGACTCTTTCCCTCTTTCTCCCTTTCATTCTGAACAAATTTCCACCAGGTAAGTGCTGGTCCTCTTAATCTAGACTTAGCCACCTTGAGTTTTTGAGCATCAGTCACCCCATCACATTCAAAATTATTCTCAAGGTTGTCTATCCAGTCTAAAACCAAATCATCATCCATTTGTCCACTAAACAATGGCACACCCTCCAAGTCTTTACCACTCAAGGCTTTGAGTTCCTTGAAGAAGTTTTCCTCAGGTAAGACTAGATTAGGGGTAGGTGTTTCTTCATTCAGGTCCCACTCCTTTTCCTTAGCTTCTTTTTCCTCTTTCTGGTCTACCTTGTCCTTTACACTATCTGCCTTAGCTCAGACTTCATCCAAGAGTTGCTCCATTTGAGCCAATCTCTCTCTCAGCAACCTGTTATCCTCTTCTTGTCCATCCACTTTCTTGGCCAATTCAGCATTGGTCACCATCTTGCTTGATGCACTAGATTCCTCACTTGAATCTTTGGTCTGTAACATCCACTGGTTGCACTACTTCTTTTCCCAAATCTTGAACTTGTGCTCTAATACCACTCTGATAGGGAGCCTCCTTGGTAACCTTCTAATTTTTCTTGAAACTCTTCTTAGGCCTCTCCTAGGACCTCTAGGGCTTCCTCAATTCACCCTCTACCACTTGGAAGAATCAACTCTTCCCCTCCAACCAAGAAGCTACCTATCTTGTCAAATTCACCATTCTTGTGTTCTACAAGAACCTTCCACTCAAACCACTCCAAGCCATAAACTTACATTTGGATTTTCATGAGGGTCATGCCTTCAATATGCTCCATTATTGGATTACAACCTAGGTTTTAAACCACCAAGTTGAACCATATTCCCATCGAGTTCTAGATCCCTGTCTTTTAGGCCTTTTAGCCCTTTTTTCCAATTAGGCCTCCTAAATTGTAGGACAACACTTTTTTTTTTTGTAGAAACTTCAAAGAAACTCCAAATCTCTTCCATTAGTCTTCAAGTAAGTCAAAAACCCACAAGGATTTTCTAGGTTTCAGAGTCCAACTCTGTCCGTACACTTGGTTTCTTGAATATGGCCTTTTTCTTGCTTTTGGACCAGTTTGAGGTCTTAGGCTTCAAAACTTGGCATGTTGGATTATTGGGCACTCCTCCACTTTGTTGAGCACCTGCATAACATCCTTCAGTACACCCATGGCCTTCTTGGCTCATGAGAACACCCCCTGCAATTTTAAAACCAACTGTCACTTGCTCTTCCTAACCGAGATGTGCATGTAGCTTGCCTAGGGCAAGTTATTAAAAATACTTGCAAGCACTTCTAGAGCTCCTCCTTCCACATTATTAAATCTCCATGGACCTAGTCTCCATTCCCAGATGGCCATACAGAACCAATGGTGGGAAGTGGAGTTAGGTCCACATCCTTGCTGCTTGGTCAAAACTGGACAGCAAACAATCCAAAACAAAAAGAATTTTCAAACTACAAAGGAAAAGTAACAATAAAACAACCTAGCTATTGAAAACACTTCACAACATATGCAAGAATGGATTCCACTAATAACAGTCACAATTTCAATCCACTTTCATCAATTTATACCTTGTTTTCATTCAAAAACCCTCTGCTATTTAGCATACAGTCCGTACACAATAATTGCTATGCCCTCAAATTAGGGTTTTTCTCCACATATATACTCTAACTTAAATGTCTTCACCCTTGGTTAAACATTCCTTGGTCTAGACACTAAAATCTCAAGACAACCACAAATGTTGTCAACAACTTTTGAAAAGTTGCTAATGTTGTTATGCAACATTTTACATCTTTTACACAATTCCACCTTCCTTGTGTTTTAGCACTAGTCTGACCTATCCAACCTTAGTTAGACCTTATAGGATACCTAAGGACCCTAAAAACCACCATGACATCATCATGTCATTTTCTGACATCATCAAGTACAGATCACTTAAATTGAGCCAAAAAGAGCTATTTGACCAAATAGAAGCATAAAATGAAAACCATCTAAAACACTCTTGGTCCACATGACCTTATGTATTTACATTGCCCTACAAGAGGCTCTTTCACACAACCACACACCCAAAATGGCATGAGACCACCAACTTACTGGTTCCTCAAGGGTGCTCCTACACCAAGAACAGTGCCATATATTATGGCCAGAAGACTCCAAGTTACAAGTTAAGCACGCTAACAGAGAGAGCTCATTCTCTTCTCACCCAAAATGTTATAAAAAAAAGAACTCGAGTTTGATGTATGATTCCATGCAAAGTTCCAAGTGAAAACTTGTGGTGTATTGGAGAACCCGGCTCAATACAAGTTCAAACAAGAAGAAGCTCGAGTTCTTATAAAGCTACATGGAGAAATGCCATATATTATGGCATGCATGCAACTCCACTTTGCATAGAGAGTCCATGGTATATGGAGAAGCTCGATTTCTTACAAAGATGCATAGACAGTGCCATATTCATGGCATGAAACTCAAAATCGAAGTTCAACTAAAAGATTAAACCAAGTTCAACTAAAATAAGTGTCAAATACATGCAAAAAATCCCAAGCTCTTGATTAAAATGACAACACATTGGTGAAACTATGTTTATAACTCCAATTTCAAGCCTGAGTTCAATAGTGAATGCATATCTACATCAAGGTGACACTAGATACCAGATGAATAGTGGTTTCCAACCAATAAGAGCTCGATATTACTCTACTAACTCCTAGATTGAACTCCAGAATTATCAATGAAGAGAAGAGAAGCTAAAGAACAGTGCATAATCACAAGCATGGCGACGCCAAATAGCTAAAAAACCCTAAGGTTTTCCCCAAAAATGGAATGCGAAATGCATTATGCTAAGTTTTACAAACTTTGAGGTCCACTAACAAAATGAGTTAAGGCTCTACCAAGCTACAGTGCACGGAGACTTCATCAAAATGCCACGATAACCTATCCCAAAAGGATAGTTGAAAACAGTGCAGCCAACAATAAAGATAGATATTTTGAAATGGGTCATGTTGACCATGGATTAGGTGTTGAGTTTGGTGGGATATTACATTTGCTATGGGTTAGGGTTTTTAGGTATTTTGGGGTTGCATCTCAAGTGTTTTTTAGTTATATATTAGATGTTTTATTATATGTTTTGATATATATTAAGATATATTGTAAATAAATACAAATCAAAGGCATCAACATTAGGAGACCTAAATTTAGGGCTAGATTTTTTGCATCAATTATGCCTTAAATTTGGGGATTTAGCTATTTTAGAGGGGTTTTTTGAAGGCTAGATTTTGGGCATCATTTGGGCCTTTAATTTAGGGTTATCTATCTGTTGAAGAGAACTTTTTGGTGGGGATATCATTTTCAGAATTAGCCTTGAGGGGCTATATAACTGAACCTCTTTATCAGTTTTAGGGGTTAAGAATTTAGGGAATAAGAGGTATTAGTGAGCATATTGTTCCTTTGCTTCTTTTCACATATTTTGTAGCCATCAGCTCATGTTGAGATAGATTATGGTCAAGTGAGTGCATACATTCCTTGTCATTTTTGTTACCTTCACATGTAACTATTTTATAGATTTTGAGGAGAATAAAGGTGGCCCTATTATTCATATATCTTTTCTAAGTTTTTCTATCAATCCTTCCAAGTTTTTTGCATTTAAGTGTATTGTGTCTTTCAAGCATAGAATAGTGAATTGTTCCAAATTCCTATTCTACATTATAAAGAATAAACCTTTTCTGGAAATGACATGTTTGTTGGCTAAATTATTACCATTAGTGGCACAAACCCTAATAGTGAATTCTTGGTCATCCTAGATGTGTTAAAGTGAATATTATTGTAGATTTTAATAGTGTATGTCTAGTAAGGTGCTGATTTTTATAATTCTGACAAGTCTGAATCCAATTGGTGTATCACCCTTTTTAGCTAGTTTATTCACTTTCAAGTTATCATTTTCTCTTTTCCCAAAACCCCAAAAAGTTAGTTTTAGGTGATATTCCAAATCAAATAGGAACCGGCCTAGAATCTAGAGATTCATTCTCTCTTCCTCCAAGGAGAACGTTTCCATGTTTCAATAGGATAGATAGATTTCAAATCAAGCTAAAGGTGCAATCCTGATTGACAACAATAAGCTAGAGTTTTAAAGATAGTTTTAATGATAGTTTTAGTATAGTTGTCAAGGATAAATCTACGAGATAAAACTAAAGCATTCTTTAAAACAAGAATGGCGAGATTTTTGGATCACATCAACAATAAGAAAGACAAGGACTTAGAAATGGTCATATTTATGTCTATAAAAGAGACAAGCTAATTCATTATGAATTGGTGTGGGTGAATATAGAAGAAGATGTTGAAGAGAATACTGGTGAAGTAAAAGACTTCATGCAGTCTTGATCAATCAAGCTAAAGAAAAGAGCTAAAGTTTTCTGCGAACATTGAGCAATAGAGAAACAGCATCACCGAGCAGAAAGAAGTGGAGCAAAGGAACATAAAGGAAACATTGATCAGAAAGGTATTATGAGCTTAGAATAGATCTAAAAATATGCAAAGTTTAGTTGTATGTATGAACAGATCATTTACTATTTTAGTTTAACCATTGGATCATAAAGTCTCTTAACTGAGCAAGACTTAACAATCCTTTATATATTGAGATACATCCCAAGGAGTATCAAAAAGTTTTGTCATTAAGATAGCATAGAGAGATTCTAGATATCAAGTGACAAACTATTCTATTTAAATCCTCTAACAAGGTCACACTTAACAGTGTGTTTGTAACCTTTAACAGGGTTGGCTCTTCACCGAGCTCACTTAAGAAGAGTGAAAATTTTGGGTTACCGGTCCCAAGTGGTTTTTCCCTTAACAGGGTTTCCACGTTAAAAATCCATGTGTCAAATATGTATATGATTCATTGCTTTGATGTTTTACTTTACACATTACTAAAATAGGATTATCGGTAATCACTAATTCATTTATTGTATTTCAGTAAATACTAAGACTGCTAATCGGTAAATCTTAACAATAAGGATAACAGTGAACTCTGAGCAGTAGTTATTGTTTAAACAAAGTGTGAAGGCATACATCTTGTAGGAATGAAGATAACTAGAGGTTTATTGGATTAATTTTCAAGGCCACTGATTCACCCCCCCCCCCCTCTCAATTATTCTAATACCTTCGNTATTGGATTAATTTTCAAGGCCACTGATTCCCCCCCCCCCCCCTCTCAATTATTCTAATACCTTCGGTGCCAAAGCTAGCTTCCATCAAACCAAGATAATAAAAAACTTTATGCAGCTCCTTCAAGTTGATACATGCTCCTTCCTATTCTTTTTCCAACTGAAATAACTATTTTAGACTTATTTTGGATCTCTCAACCTTCATTCTTAAATACAACATCATAGCTATTTTCACACATCTACCCAACACTCAAAATATTATGACACAAACCCTTCACAAAGTAACCTTTGTTAGTGTTATGCCTTCCATAAAAAGTAATGTAGTCAATTCCAACAATATATGTTGTCTTATCATCACCAATTAATCTAATAGGGCCACCACCATATTTCTCAACTATTACAAAAAAAAAATTATTGTCAGCCATATGATTTGAACACCCCTGTTAATCAACCATTCATTCTTATTTCTTCTAAAAAACAATGCACTCTCAGTATTACCATCAAATTCTGTGCGAATTTTAGAAGTATCAAATTTAGGCTTTTCATGTTCTTCCAAAAACAAACAGTCTTCTTGATATTTCATCATCTGATATACTAGAATCTCCATTGACATAGTAGGCCTTCTTATTGAACTTCTTAAACTTTTGTTGGTTAGCCTTTTCTGGACACCTAGTTTCTAAATGACCAATTTTTCCACATCTAAAGCATTTAAGGGGTAACATACCTTTGTATTTTCTAGTACATTTCTTTAACTTTCTTGCATAGTTCACTTCCATCTCATCTAAATCATCATCATCCAGATCTTCCTATGTCTTGGTAACTTCAAATGTTGTCTTAGATCTACTCTTATCTTTTTTGAATTTCCTTAACTCAAATGTGGTCAAGGTGCCAAATAATTGTTCTCTGGTAAAAATTTTGAGATCATAAAATTTCTCAATAGTCAAGATCTTATCACTATACCTCTTTCATAATGTCATAAAGATCTTCTCCATTTCATATTCATTAGTAATAGTACCTCATTGATTCTTTACTTCATTCACTACACTATCAACCCTCTAAAAGTAACTTGTAATATTCTCACCTTCTTCCATTCTCAAGTTCTCATATTGACACTTAGTTGTTAGCTTCTTAGATAACTTAACTTTACCATTCCCTTCATATATCTATTTCAATTTTTCCTAAACTTCATAGGAAATATTCAATGAAATAACCTTAGTCAACTCAATTTTTTATAAAGTACTAAAAATTGCATACCTTCCTTTCTCATTCTCCTCATAGGCTAAAATTTCATCTTGAGTAGTAAGGTCATTATGAGGTGTGACATACTTATTTCCATAGATTTCCAAGTATTTTAATTGATTTAAATCATGTATCCTCTCATTTATACTTTCTAGAAATTGTAATCAGATCCATCAAATATAGGGATAGACAATTTGTGTGTCATTGAATCTACCTCAAGCGGTTAAGCTCTCTCCAAGGAACCAGAGATCTTATATCAATTGTTGAATAGGTGAAATAAATAAGAGTGGGGTGGATTAGTTACTATCAAATAATTTCCTTAACCTTTGTTATTCTGGTGTATACTTAAAGTAATTAAAAACTTATAACATATATAAACATTAAAGCACAAAAATATCAACACCATGAACACCAGAATTTACGTGGAAACCCAAGATAGGAAAAACCATAGAGAAGCTAATTCTTATGAAAATAACATTGGTTTAGGTGATTTTTAAAAGTTCTCGCTTCCAATTTCCTCACTACAGGTAAGGCTCATTGTTGGTTTTCTCACTACAAGTAAGGCTCGCTACCAGTTGGGCTAACTACCTACAAACTAGAAAGGATCACTACTAGTACAAATAGGATCACTACCAAAATATAAGTTTATATGTATAAAATGTTAGCACCCATTAATTTGGAATCTCTAGGAACTATTTGGGCCCTATTTTACTAATCACCTTGATTTTGGATGCATTTATGCTTGATTTGTATATTTTTCGCTATGTTCTGCCCTGAGACCCTTAATATTTCTTGGACCCTATAAATTTACCTTAAAAACTTTCCTCTTTAACATAGTTTTAACTTGGTTTGACCTATAACAATTATAGGTCAAACCACTTTTTACTTATACCTTTGGGGTTTTAAATTAGTGGGTTTCAGGCCCGATGCACAGTATTTTCATTTTCTCGCCCAGTGAGGTTAGCCTCTACAAAATTAAACCCTGAAATAATTATAAAAGGAGGAATCTCCCCTTCATTTTCCCATCCATAATCTCTTATAATCCTACATCTACAATTTATTAGCAATCATCAACTTTTGCAAGCATTAAATCCTAAGGTGATTTCAAGAAAGCAAGGATTTGGCTCTAAGATTTGAAGACTATTGTGTGAATCTCACTCTCATGATGGAGTAGAAATGGATTTCCCAATTGAGAAAGAGGATCCATATCCTTTATCCTTCCTTTCCTCCAAGAATATCAAGCATACATACATCCATGATCCATGATTTGGCAAGTGTAGATCTATTGCATTGGTGAAGACATCCTACCTTCTACAATTCAACATTCAATTAAGAAAGCATATATCTTTATGGGTATAGCGGATCTGTATCCATCCATAAGGCTTTGACAAGCAAGGTGAATACTTCCATTTCTCTTCTTTTAAATTCTTTACTTATTTCATTTCAAGGTTAACTTCTAAATGGGGGCTTGACCAAGGCAAGCCCCTTTTCCCCAAGAATTTCCCCTTCTTTCATGTGTGTAGGTGTAGGTTCATAATGAAGATTTAATTATATATATGATTACCCATTTGAGATAAATTTCCAAATCTATTTTCTATTCTAGATTCCCAACAACATCGGGTATAGGTCAAACCTTCAACATATACCCTAGCATTAAGGTTGCAAATTTCAGCTACAGAACTAGAAACCCGATCTAGAGACTTGTTTGGATCCGTTTTCTATTTTTGACTTTGATTGGTTTGGGTATAGGTCAAACCTTCAACCTATACTTGGATACAGGTTGAACCACTTTCAACCTGTTCTTGAGACAGAATAGAAAGTTTCATATTATAGAGTTGCAAATTACAAACTTTTAGATTTAGGTTCTAGGACCTTTCATGACTTTGTCCGACAGAGTTTCAGCATTTGGCATAGCTTCTTCCTCTTATGTTTTTAGGTACACACATTCTTTCCCTTTCTCTTCCATCTACTTTATAAGATATGTTGTTGTACCTTGATGTTACATCTTCTTTTTGGCATAAGATTTCATCATTTGGTTTGTACAAATCTTATTTGTCTTGAGGATAGTATTTAAGGGCCCTTCCAATATATATTCATAACTTGGTGTTCTACCATTGATTACCATTGTTAGAATGAATTTATAATAACTAAGAGGGGGGTGAATTAGTTATCCTCAGGTCTAGATGTACCAATTGAAACTTTATAGCACTTTAAACAACTTGAAACTGCTCGGTAGCAGCAATATAGATCAAAAACATAAATATGCAGTTTACTATTCAAATGTAATTAGCTTGCAAAAATTTAATAGTAAAACACAACATAAACATTCACACAAGTTGACACCAATATTTAACGTGGAAACCCAATTTGGGAAAAACCACCAGTAACATGCTACCAAATTTTCACTCTTCTCAAGTGAGCTCTGCTAGGAGCCAACCCTGTTAAAGGTTATAAAACACATTGCTAAATGTGACCTGGTTAAAGGATTTAATCACCCTATCAGGAGTGGTCTTTTTAGAGGACTTAGAACATTCCACCTAAATATCACCTTGCTCAAAAAATTTATACAATGACTGTTAGGTCAACCTAGTTTAAGGATTTTGACTGATACAATGGTTAGAAAGTAATCAGCAGGTGTGATCTGATACATACAACTTACTTTTCAAATCTAGATCTAGTTCAACTCTAATGCTAATTCACTGAGTGGCCTCCATTCTCATTTCAATCTTTAGATCTGCTTGGAAATCTGTCAAGAAATCACTTTCACAATTATCTTCTTCTCTGCTCAGCCTTCTCTACTAGATCATGCCAATCAATTAATTAACCATGCAATCCTCTTGCATATACTTAGCACATACATCTCACACCTTGAATAACCCCTTCGAGGTTATCTTATACCTCTTCATCTAGGTAAAATAAATCTTTTCCGCTTAATCAAGATCGTAGATCTTAGGTTAGGTTGGATCCAACAAATCTTTCCATCATTTACATTTAATTTACTTCTCCAAAGCAATTATTAATTAAATCTTGAAAATGTACATTAATTAAGGTTACTGGTGCATTAATTAATGTGAACCAATCATGCTTATCCTTAATTATCTTTACATATCCCAATAGATTCAATTATGTCAACCAGAGATTTCAAATCTCAACATTTACCAAAATACTGGCACTCGGCCAACACTGTGTTCTTCCACTCGGTCATCACTATTTTCTCCGATAATTTACTGGTGCTTGGTTGACATTAGAAATTATGCTCAACATACACTGGTGCTCAGTCAACCCAAACTTCACTCAGCATAAACTATTCCCAGTAAACTGACATCTTCATTTTAGTGTTATAGATAAACAACACATTACCTTGCCAATGTGCCAACTGATCAAGTACCCTTGTAATTTCCCATAACTCAACCATTTCACTTGGTCTTCTTGTTATCCTTGCCTTCAAATCTTCTTTAGCAATCAATAGATATGGTACTCAAACAGATAGAAATAGTCTCACCAGTTAAGGTTTGACATCAATGACAAAACAATAATTATTTACATTGTAGCTTTCCAACAATCTCCCTCATTGGCATTGATGGCAACACTACACTTTAAAACAATAATTTTACAAACATAGTTACCATACAATCCAAAAATTTTGCCTGTGTTGCTTGATATGAACAAATATTCATTAATGTCTTTAGCTTCATTCTGATTCTCATCCTGTAAAACATTTATTCCTCTATGTCTGTAGTCACACTGAAATATTTCTATTTGTGTTCATGTATAGACTCCCTCTTTCAGTAATCTCTCCCTTTTTCTCTAAGTTGTAAACTCTCCCTCTTTGACAACAATGCCAAAGATGTTGACATCTTTATTATACAGATTCTTCGGTTCTAACTCTATATCATGTTGTTCCTGTCATATTGCTTATGACTGATCCTCTTTTTTGTCCTTGTCTTTCTTTCACAGCTTTAGGCAGCTTCCTAAAGTGTGACTCATGTGCATCAATGTGTCAAATATTTTGAATATAACATTTTATGCAACACTTCCATTCTAAACTAATTAGCCTCTGTTAGGAGAATCGCCCATAATTTACCTCGCAGATACTCATCAGCATCCTCGGGTAGTGCTTTTATAAATATGTCTGCCAACTATTCCTTAGTATGCACATATTCCAGTCTCAATTCCTTGTTTTGAACTAACTCTCTAAAGTAATGATACTTGATGGCTATATGTTTTGTCTTAGAGTGCATCACAAGGTTCTTAGAAATATTAATGGCACTCATGGTATCACAATATATAACAATTGGTTTGGTGATCTCCTCTTTCATACCTTTTAGTAGTATCTTTAACCACACAATATTAGAACAATTAAATGTTGCTTCCACATACTTGGCTTCAACTGTAGATTATGAGGTACAATTATGTTTCTTGATTGTCTAAGAAATCAATCATTTTCACAAAAGAAATGTGCCACCTGTGGTGCTTTTTCTATCATCCACGTTTCCAACCCAATCAGAATTAGTGTAAACTCTGAGTTCAAACTTGTCATTCTTTTTGTAATACAAACCATATTCATCTGTACCCTTCAAATATCTCAGAATTCTTTTTACTGCCATCATATGAGTCTCCTTGGGATTGGTAGAAAATCTTGCAACAATTCCAACAGCCAGGGCAATATCAGGTCTACTGTGCACAACATGTTGCAGCTTTCCAATCATTGACCTGTAAAGGGTTTGATTCACTTCTTTTGTATCATCATTATTTGATAACTTTTGTCTAGTAGCCATGGGTGTACTTACTGGTTTTGATTCTTCCATTCCAAAAAAATTTAGTATCTTCTTGACATATTTTGAATGAGTAATATAGATACCATTCTTTATTTGATATATTTGTAAGCCAACAAAGAATTTGATTTCACTAAACATAGACATCTCAAATTTAGTTTGCATCTCTTTTGCAAATGTTTGGCATAACACATCTTGTCCTCCAAATATAATGTCATCAAAAAAAATTTCAGCTAGTAAAGTACCTTTACCTTGTTCTGTCTTCAAATATAGATTGCTATTGTCATTGGTCCTTGTGAATCCAATCTTTATCAGATAATTGTGCAATCTCTCATACCATGCTCTTTGTGCTTGCTTCAATCCATATAGTGCCTTGTGTAGTCTGTGAACCATGTTCCTCTTGCTTGGGTCAACAAATCCATCAGCTTGTTCAATGTACACTTCTTCTTCTAATATCCCATTCAGAAATGCTGACTTTACATCCATTTGATAAACTTTAAAACCTTTGTAGGCTACATATTCAAGTAAAGTTCTGACTCCTTCCAACCTTGCAACTGGGGTGAATGTTTCTCCATAATCAATTCCTTCCTCTTGTGCATATCCCTTACATACCAGTCTAGCTTTATTTCTTGTTACTTCTCCATGTTCATTCATCTTATTTCTGAATACCCACTTAGTACCAACAGCGAAAACTTTAGTGGCGATTATTTGCCATTTGGCGAATGTTGCATGTCGGCGACCCCAAAATTGGTGAATATTTTTGACATATTGGATTGACCCTATCACCTGACATTTATTAATATTGGGTCCAAAGCTTGGGCCCATTGCCCGTCGGTTTATTTAATTTTTCCATTTCTTACACATTATTGCCAATGAAATATAAATTTTGGTCCCTATAAATTTAAAACATTTGCCAATAATTTCTAAGCGACCCCAAATCGATGGCCTATATTCACCTAGAACTTTATGAATGCGTGTCTCTAACTAACATAATTTAGCCAACTTTATTAATCATGCAAAGGTATTGGATGACCCATAATCACCTTAGAGATAACAAAAGATGTGTTATAATTACGCGGGCTTCGCCAAATATCTATATACCTAATACCTCTCGCCAAATTTTTCGAAGAAGGATTAGTATAAAAACATTCTGATATCTCTATATTTGATCATAGCGAAGTTTCAGACTATTGAGTGCAACTGTATACTCAATATTGCATTGGCGAGTCGTGACTACATTGTTGCATTTTAATTTGAGGCAAAGGTAAGTGATACTTATTCTATGACCGTGATTTTGAGTTCATTTACATTATTTTGGAATAGATTTTTGAAAATGGGGTTTCTTTTCCCTTTCGGCCTGAAATACACTGCACACTGTTGATCTGTTCTCATCCAACGGTTGCTGGCACTATCGCACTATCGCAGGTCCCATTAACTTTTGGCTTGTCATTTGATGTCACTAGGACATGTGTGAGTGTAACTTAATCATTTTAAATTACAACTTCGGCTTATTAGTTATTACATTTAATAAATGTTATTAAATGTTTATTTTTACAGTATAGTCAGATTTAGATTTTAATTCAATTATTTCTATCTTATAATCACACATAGATATGACACATTGGCAAATTAAAAATAGAAACTTGCTCTGGAATGATAAAGAAACTTAATCATTTTAAAAATTTAGAATCTCAGTCTTCAGATTAAAAAAATAGAAGTACTAATCCATCGCTTAAGCATATACTTAAATGTCTAATACACAGGTAAAGCAACTAATTAAAATATTGTAATCACAGAGAAGTCTAAGAATCATTTTTGTACCCATAAAAAGAAAATTAAAACAAACTTCAAAAAATTTTATTATTTTTTTTTCAAAAATTTACATCGTACGGTAAAAACAGAAACCTACTAGGCAACTTCTTATCGGTTAAAAAAAAGTGAAACTTTGCATGTCCATTGTCAAAAAACTAGGGTAACGGGAATGGGTAAACTAGGGAATCGGGGATCTTCATCTTCCCTTTCATCTGAGTAGAATTTTTCAGAGAGGATAATCTCTAAAAATTCATCAAGCCATGTGTAGTCTGACTCGTTGAATTCATCAAGGTAAAACCATTTTCAAAGAACTATTTCCTTTGTCACATTAGTTTCTCGTCATTGAGGTTTAACAGAAAGGGTTGTCTGGCCACATTTATGCCTGGCACCAACAGCTTGTGTATATCTCTTGGCTAAGGGATCCCCACCCCTTATTCTACAAAAATAGCAACATTGACATCATCCTTCAATAATTTATCTTTAAAAACCTTCCTCAACAGCATTAGCATATCCACCTTCTATCCTCTGAGGTCAAGGAGAGACGCAAAAAATTGGGACGTAATGTCCGTGTAGACGTGGTATCTGTCGACATTCTAAAGGAACTCTTGACCCAATAACATCAACACAGCAGAATTTATAAAAGCATCGCCACCAACCTCCCTACAAATGGAAGTGAGGATTTCTTCCAAGACATTGCCCAAAAAGGACCTCTGGCCATCTGGGGATGTGCATCTCAAATGGATTGGTGTATCCATCTTTAATTTTTGAAAGCCTAAAGACCTAAAAACCTAAACCTTAAAAATAGAGGCACAAATTCTACCACCGGCAGCTCTGACTCTTAAGCTACCAAAAGAAAAATGAAGAAGAAAGAAACCAGATTCTCTTTAAATAGCCTCGACCCCTTGATTGATAGTAGTGATCACGGATACTTAGCAATTAATAATTATTCTTTCTTTAATCATATTTAATGCAATTTCCATAAATGCATTATGCATATTATGCGTGTGAGAGATTTAAATTGACTATCCTTAATCTTTCATATCTAAATGTAAATCTTTCCCATAAATTTTCCCATAAATGCATGTGTACTATTGACAGTTAAAGATGGCAGTTAAAGAATGTCACTGACAAGGCATTTCTTTATTTTTGAGTTATGAGTTACAAGTTGCAGTTGCACTATCCATTGTCCACATCAACAAATAACCAATAGTAATCAACGATCATGGTTACGGTGCACTTTTGAAGGCTTGATACGTGTCATCATCCTGGTGACTTCCTACAAAAGTCAATTTCCTTCTAAAATTCAGTCTGAAATTAAATTTCAACCATTGATCTAGGATGATCAAATGGTCTCAAATAATACATTTAACAATGCCTAATTATGTTATGTATCCAATGTGTGATTAGTTATATTCTCAACAAATAAAAGTGATATTCGTTGCACGTTGCATTAATTACAATGTTACATGTCATTATTCAAGTGACTTCTTGGAAAACTTTGTTTCCTTCACGAAATTGGGCTAAAATTAAACTTCATCCATTGATCTAGGATAATCAAATGGTCTCAAATAAGACATTTAATATTAGTTGGCGTTGGCCCACATGACACATTGACAAGTCCCATCTTTTGAAAATTGCCAAATAAAATATTTATTTTTCCCATAATTAACGATAGATTAGCCAATAAAATAAATATGTTTTCAAACAACACATAAAAATAGCCAGTACAAATATTTTTTTACCTCACAAGAAAATAATTTGCCTCATTTATTATATATTTTTCCCCACATTAATTTATAATTCGCCACGATTTTATGAAATTTTCATTCGGCAGGGAAAAAATTGCCTATGCCTTTATATTATTTTCCTAATTTGGAAACAAAATTCGCCATCATCAATAAAAAATTTCCCCTAAATTAATGTATTATTTTCCAGACTTTTACACTTTTTTCTAGGAGGGGGTTTCTTAAAGTTATCCCTGAGTACCAATTACTTTTTTGTCATTCAGCCTAGGTACAAATGTCCAAGTTTTGTTCTTTTCAATATGTTCGATTTCTTCATTCATGGCTTGTATCTAGTCGTCATTTTATAAAGCATCTTTTACTATCTTAGGCTCAAGATCACATAACAAGCATGTACCGTCTCTCAACTTACTTCTTGTCATAACTGCAGAATCCTTCGATCCTATGATTTGATTAGGTTTTTGGTGCCTCCTCACATACTTTTCTAGAGTAGGTTCTTTCTTTGCTTCAGATTCATTATTCTCGTTCAATTTAGGTTGATTCTATGTCTCGGCATCTCCATCAGATAGCTTGTAAATTACCTCTTATTGCCTGGCAACCTCATTCTGTGACTCGGCAGGTGCTAGCTGTTGCTCGACAACCTCTTCCTCAGGCTCAGGTAATACATTAGAATCTTCCTCATCCAGATAGATAAATGATTTGTAACTTTCAGGTTTCTATTGTATGCACCCTAAAATGGTTGCCTAGACTTTGGGCCCCATTTCTCAATTTATCAAATCCCTAAATCAATATTTTCAAATATCAACAATATTAATTATATCAATTTCCTTGATCAAATCATAATCAATTCAATATTTCCTAAGGCTTGAGCCTTATTTAATTTAAAAGAGAAGAAATAAAAATAAAAATCTTATTTAATTAAGAGAACATGCTCTCTTTTAATTAATTAAAAATCTCTTTTAATTAAATAATAAAATCACTTTATCCTAAGTCTTTATTTAATTAAAAGGAATTTCCTCC
>MU227649.1:6737733-6753090 GCA_018584345.1 Thuja plicata
TCTAACTTTAGCCAATTCCAAGGCTTCATCAATCATATGACTCCTTAAAACTGGTAATGCAATAACCGATAATGAAAATGCAAATGCAAGACTTAGAGATTTAATGATGAAATGACAATGAATCAATTTATTTCACAGGGACATCTCCTAGACTTAGAATAACACCAGAGTTCCCCCTAATTAACTGTATCAAATCATAATATAGAATTCTGGTTAAACCACAAATTGTAAATCTAATTCGAAAGAAACATTCAAATTTAATAGATAGATAAATGCAATGCAGTGGAGCAGCTAAAGAAATGGCATTCAGACATACAAATTTGACTCAGCAAAATGCTTTCACACCAAAATTTAGCCAACCTTTTCATTGATTTGGAAAATAGTACATATAGGGTTCCAGAGTTGGACCGTTGCAAAAGGGTAACCGAAATGGTTCCACTTATCCAATTAGAAATGATAAAAAAGGTTTACCCGTTACAATACTATCAAAATTTAGCACAAGAGGGAATCTATCTAAGCTTCGGTTTACTTCCCCTTGTCTAATTTATCCCTATAGGTGGTGACAGCTGTGGTGATTGGGATGAGCTCTTCATTCCTGTTGATATGGGCATTGGTATATCTAATGAGCCATCTGCAATGTTCTTTGGCCAGGCTCTCGATTGCGTCCGCCCGATCCTTCAACTCTTCCATGGCTTTAAAGATGCATCCACTCAATTGTTGGAGTTTTGGCACTTTGTCCAAATGGGTGGAAGATTGTTTTTCCATCTTATGCACATAATCAGAAAATGATTTCTGCATACTAGCCAATCCAATCATTTCTTTTCCCTGACCGCTTATCTATGATTCTGCGTGTAGGCCTTGAAGGAGTTTAAAATCTTTTCTCTGCTCCTCCTTGATCTTGACATCTGCCTGCTGCAACCCTATTTCAACTTGGATGATCATCTCAATTTTAAATTCTAGGCTTTGGAGCCATTTGATCAAAGGCTCATCTCATTTCTGTAAGATCTTGGCCTTTAATGCCTCCTTGGTCTTCATTATAACCACCATGTGCAGCATTACTATGCATTATTGACATCTCACTCTCTCTGATGTGAGAGTCTATAAATACTTCTCAATATTTTTCCTCTCTGTTTCCAACCTTAAGAGAGCATTACCCAGTTGCTCAACAACTACTAGTCACTCAGATTCAAGCCTCTCAATCCATCTCTTGTTGATCTACCTGAAGTGTCTATCCTCCTGTAACTTGGCTAGGATGTCTTGGTTCTTTGCAACACTGGGATCAAAAGTGGTATGGGCATCGGGAATACTTGCTATCAGTGTGTTGAGTTGTCTGATGAAATTAGTTAGCTCAGCTACTTCTGCTTTAAGTTGAACTTTAGCAGTTTTGAGCTCCTTGAGTTGTTCTTCTATTACCACATTGGTGGACTTCCACCAGTCTACCTTGGTGTCATGCTGAGAAAGCCCCATGTCAAATGACTACAACTGAAAATGAGAGGCAGTCATATCTTTGATTTTTCCTGCCTTTTTAGGCTTGGCCACCTCCATAGTGAAATGCCATGTTTCAGGATCTTAACCTAGTGTAGACATTGTCTTCACTTTCTTTGTGTTACCCACTCTGGTGCTGGGTTGCAAGGCCCGTGAGAGATTATCTTTGTTGGAAGTCCCTTCCTTTGTTCTCTTCCTTTTACGCTCTAAAGTATTTTCTATCTAGGATTCAACACTGGTAACTTTGGAAGCAAAAACCAACTCTTCTATGAATAGCTTCCTGATGACTAGAGGAGTATCTTTAGGCCTGGAAGCAAATGGGTTCACTGATATTGGAGAAGAGGAGACCAATCTAATGACTTGAGCAGCTTCTTGTTGCTTCCTAACCCTCTCATCTGATTTTGTGGCTGAGGTATTGGAGGTATCCTCACCCACGTCTACTACAACAAGGGACCTTCATCTTGGAGTATCTTGGGTCAAAGTGCTAACTTGTGTATCTACAATAATAGCTTTAGCTGATTGCTCAGGTCCTGCACCTTTAGTGGGCTCTTCTATTGGCTTGGCCAGGTTTGTAGAAACTGCTTCTTCTGTCGAACCAATGTCATGAAGCGGGCCTTCTCCACATGTCTTCTTTGGTTGGACCTCTTTCTCAGGAGGCTCATCACCTCCACTGGCTAGCTGAGATGAACCTCTGGCCATAGTTGGGATCGTTACTAAAGAATTTTCTACAGTTCTCGAAGTATCTTTTTCCAGGGTTTGCTGAGAAGAAGGCTTCCTTTCCGACCTCTTTCTTCTGCCTGCTGTCCATTTGACCCACTACTCTGTTCTTCTGTAAATCCCACCCATTAAGTTTTCCAAGTCATTAATGGCCTGCCCTAGCATGGGCTCAGAGCTTATAGGGAGTGGCTTTATTTTCTCCAAATATGTATTATCATACATATGTTGACCATCATCTTCCAACCACTCCACTTCAGTATTAACTTTGAACTTTTTGATTTTTTTAATGGCTAACCTGGCGTAGAATCTCTCTCTGCTCTCTAAGTCATCTTTGTAATTAGACCAATAGTCTTCAATATCATCAACATGAATTGTGTGACTCATTTGAAAGGAATCTCAGGCATAATTTACAGGATCATACTGCAGCCTCAAGACATCATATGTCTCCAACTGGAACCTCTTTGAGAATGTCTTCAAAACATTCTTTGCCTCGGACCACGATGCGCAATTGTAAGCTCCAATGGTCATCGGGAAATCATAGCCCTTCTTCTTAGCATCAGCACAGATCAAGTTCACTTGGATTTCCTACCTCATTACCTTTACCAGCACGATCATATCATCAGGATATCTAGGTAACTTCAAAGGGAAGTCATCAAATCCTGCAAGATGAATATATGAGAAATCCACAAATTGAATGAAAAAGCACCCAAACTAGCTGATAAAAGTCATGGCTTCAGGAGAAAATCTCCTTTCTAAGCAACCTTGTATCTCCCTGCACAGTCTCATTGTGAATGTATCATTAACTCTGAGACATTCAGCATAACTGTTATGTAACTGTAGACATGGGAAAAATTCATAGCTTTTAACATCATCTGGGAACTCTTCTAATCTAGGAAGCCCTGGCCAAATTTGAATTATGGCCAATATATATAAGGACTGAAGACATTTAGAACTCATTCTGAAGCTTAGCTCTACTTAGAGCACTGGAGAGATTTTCTCTTACCATAAGAGCCCAATCGATGAAACGGTGTTGAGAACAGATCACCTGGACTAAGAAGAAATGGTGATCAACGAAGTTCATTCCATCACTCTCACCTCAGATCCTATGGAGCAGCACCAAGATATCTACAATTTCCAGCTTTAGGTTCATCCCATATAATGTTTTGGGAAACTTGCCTTTGGTGCTCCTCATCTCTTGAAACCATGACTTCATTATTTATTTCTTCCACACTGCCTTCTTTGCTCCATATTCGGTAACCACCTGACTATATGTCATTTCTGAATATTCAGCCTGCTCTAGAATGTGCAGGGAGTTCTGGATAGAATCTTGATCAATGGATAGAAGCACCGTGTCATTGGGTAGGAGGATTTGCTTGGTATCTGGATTATATCAGGCTATGCACTCTCGAACAAGCTCAGGAGATTGAATGACAATAGGAAAATTGGTAGCTTCTACCAACCCGCTCTCCTTTAACTTCTTAGTGACAGGGTGTATCTGGTCTACCTTCAGTCTGCTCTAAAATTTTTGCATATCAAAGAACTTTAAGGAGGTGTCTATAATATTATGTCAATCAGATGTGATGCCATTCATCCCCTCGAATCCCATAAATCTAGTAGCCATACTTCAACTGATTCTGACTTGGGATAAGGGATATCTCTCAAGAACACAAGAGCAAGGAATGACTATAGTCAAGAGCTTGAGATTCACACAATTCATAAACAGATGGTAGATCCTATTTGTAATACCTTACTAATTTTATAAATTTTGAATTCTTACCATTTAACGACCGATTTCCCATGCCACATGAATGAAAAGACTAAGACATTAATGAAAAGGTCTGTTATGGAGTAAAACAGCTTTATTTGAATTAATTACTTTACCCCTATGGACCGTTAAGAAACATTGTTTCACTTTAGTAACCGTAACGGTAACTTTTTGGAGGTAGTGGAAAATCACTTTTTCGCTTCCCTTTTGGCGGAGAAATGCCTTTGGAGTGCTCTCTACTCAGAAATTCACTGAGGGAGAAATTTAGCTCATTGAGATGCTAAATGGTATGTCTTAATGTCATCATCTTTCTTTATACCCTAGATCACTCATGAGGTTGATTCTTCTTTAAAGTTCTTCCATAAAATGATTTGGCAGATAATGTACCCCGCAGGTCGAAACCTGCCTGTTGTAGTAGTGGAGAAGCCATTTTCCGCTTTTTTGCCAGTAAGCCTGCATCTTGAATTCTTCCTTGCTCAATCATTTCTTTTTCCTAAAATAGATTTGATCTGAAGGCCCAAAGCTTTCTTATTCCCAAATCTCTCATTTTCAACTTCCACTAACCATTAATACTTTAAATTATGTTTGTTGCGGAAAATGCACTCTACAGGTGGTTTTCTACCAAGGAGAAGCTCAGAACCAATTTTCTGGCAATGCTGCAAAAGGGTATGTTAAGTAAAAACACTTCGACTTCATATAGAACCAATGTTATAATCCTTCAAAATATGACCTTTACCAGATTTGGGAGCTTAACCTACCCAATGAAACACGATTTCAGATACAAATTCCCTCCGGCTCACAAAAGAGAAGGCAAATTAGGGAAATCTGATAAAGGCCTCCTAGCCTAAGAGGATAGCTAGACTTAGAATTAGGAAATACACTAAGATTTCAAGACCACTACTACATATTAAACATCCACTGTGTCTGAAAGATATGCAGACTAAAAGTGGGGCAACAGGCCCATAAGGGAGCATCTTGATTTTCAAAATTTTGGTTGTAGGAAGAATCCACAGTAAAGTTACCATCAGTGGTAAATTTCCAAATCAGGTGGTCTTCCTCATTGCTTAAAATGAAGGAATTGAGGGTCATATTCAAGGTTTTAAGATTAGGATCAATATTGGTGAGGTCCTTCCAATGACCACCATCCCAGTAGTCAAGAACTTTGGACCCTATATTGAATTTACAATGGCAAGCATAGTTTCCCCAAAGGGGATTATCAGAAAAACATGATTCACCAATCCAAATATCCTCCCAAGAATCCACCTTATCACCTTTTCCCACTTTCCATCTTACACCTCTTCTAATGAGGTCTTTAGTTATGGTCACATTCTTCCAAATGCATGATCCAACTGGAATCTATTCATTAGCTAGAAAAGCTTGGAGAAAGGGGAGGTCCCTTTTATATTTTTTGTTCCATATAGTGATCCATTCTCCCTCTGATATATAACCCCTCCAAACAAGCTTAGCAAGAAGGGATTCATTAATACTATTTATTCTTCTGATACCAAGACCCCCTGGATTTGGTCTTGCCCACTTTTTCCCAAGAAACCAAAGCAAGCCTCTTTTTCTTTTCAACTCTTGACCAAAGAAAATTTCTTTAGATTTTCTCAATAGCTTCAGCATATTTATTAGGAATTCTAAAAAGGCTTAAATTATAAAGAGGTATGCTCTAATGGGAGGAATTTCGTAATTGAACTTTACCAGCCTGGCTAAGAATTGCACCTTTCCACACTGCAACCTTCTTGTGAAACTTGTCAATAATTGAACTCTAGAAGGCTTCAAGTGGGTTTTGACCAAGGGGAAGACCCAAGTAGGTGGCAGGAAGCTGACCAATTTGACAACCCAAAATTCTACTAATTCCATATTTGTTAAGAGATTTTTTAAGATCCCTGGCTTCAATGACTGAAGCTTCGCCCATAAAGATAGAGTCATCCACAAACTATTGGTGGGAACAAACCTGATTGGTAAATGAAGGTCTAAGCCCTTTTATATCTCCATTATGGACCAAGTTGGCAATATATCTCACCAAACATTTTACCAAAATTACAAACAACACAAGTTAAAGGGGGTCACCTTATCTAAGACCCCTAGAAGATTTAAAGAAAGGAGTAGGAGAACCATTATCCGGTACTGAAAAGGTATCTGAGGAAACAATTTGAATCAATAACTTAATACAATTTTGATTAAAGTCAATATCCATCAGAGTCTTCTTTAAAAAATCCCTATCAACTCTATCATAGGCCTTAGAGAGATCAATTTTCAGAATGAATCCTTCTTTCCTAGCTATAACCAGAGAATGAATATTTTCATGGAGAGTTATTATCAAGTCGAGAATCTGTCTTCCTAACACAAAACCAGTTTGTTGTTGTGAAATAATCCTAGGGAGCAAAACCAGGATTCTGGAAGTAATAGCCTTAGAAATTATCTTATAAGTAAAATTTCATAGACTAATAGGCCTAAATAGATCCATTGCATTAGCACCAGTATTTTTAGGAATAAGATAAATGAAGGTACCATTGATTTATTTTAATAGTCTCTTTGAGCCAAAAAATTCTTTGAAAGCATTCGTGACATCCTTTTTGACAATGAACCAGTACTTCTAGAAGAAGAACATAGGATAGCCATCTGGTCCAGGGGATTTTGTGCCTTCAAAAGAAAGGGCAGCCCTCCTTATTTCTTCATTATAAGGGATAGCATTAAGAAACAAGTTGTCATCTTCATTGAAATTTTTTGGAATGTACTCCAAAATTTTATGTTGATTATTCTGATCCAGCAATTTGTCCTGAGTTATCAACTTAAAGAGAAAATCCTTAGACTCCTTAGAGATTTCCTTATCCTTCTCCACAACTTTATCATTTACCTTGAGTTTGTAAATTTTGTTTGTTTCTTTGTGCTTTAGGGTTATCATGTGAAAAAATTTAGAATTTTTGTCCCCTTCTTTTAGCCAAACATTTCTAGCTCTTTGCTTCCAGAAAAGTTCTTCTTTATGAACTATACCATGATATTTGATCAAAACTTCACTCTCTTTCTCCTTTGGCATGCTCTTATAGCCATATTTTTGTATAGAGTCCTAAATCTCCTTTAATTCCAACAAAATTTCAGCTTTAGATGGAAAAATATTGCCAAAAGAATCTTTGTTCCATTTCCTGATATTATCCTTGACATGTTTGAGTTTATTAGTAAATACATACATACCAGTTCCACAAATCTTGATATGACACCATTCTCTTAATCTATGAACCAAATCTAGATGAATAGTCCACATTTCTTCAAATCTAAAGGGGAAATGCCTTCTCCTAGAAATCGGGTCAGCAATGAAAGAAAGAGGATAGTGGTCTGGCCCCATTCTAACAAAATCAGTCAGAGAACAAAAACAATGTTGATACCAATCAACAGAGATAAGGACCTTGTAGGGTCTTACCTGAATAAGCTCACCACCTTATCTTTTGTTGGTCCAAGTGTATTTAACTCCCTATAGGTCAATGTCAGTCAGAGCTTGCCTAGTGATAAAATTCATCAAATCAATTTTGTTGTCCAGATTTGGCTAGCTACCACCAATTTTTTCCTCTTCATTCAAAGGAGTATTGAAATCTCCCATAATAAGCCAGCAATCATTCACAAAAAAAATTCTAACCTGATCAAGGTTTTTCCAAAATTCTTGTCTTCCATTTTTAGTGTTAGAAGCATAGATATTTGTGAGTACCCAAGTTGATCCATCCTTGATATGTTGAAATCGAATGCAAGCCATATTATTTTCCTAGATAAGAACTTCTCCTTTCATAACACCCCCATTCGAGAAAGTGGCAATACCTCCAGAAGCACCTTCAGAGTTCCCTCCACTAACGAAACCATTTCTAAACAAATTTAAGCTTTCAACCTTCTCCTTAGACATTTTAGTCTCCTGAATCAAAAATATATCTAGTCTCTTATCTCTGACCAAGTTTCTAATTAAGTCCTACTTATGAGGGTTATTTAACCCTTGAATATTCCAATAGATAATCTTCATTTCTTTTTTACAAATCCAGATTGGGTGATGGTTTTCTAAGTACCATCTTTTATGTTCTTGGTAGCCTTCTAGTTTCTTTTTCTAGAGTTTGGAGGTCTCCCCGATGACAGCTGGTTTCCTCCTACATCAGGTTGATTGAGTCTTGTATTCCTTGTGGATTTAGAAACATTTTTTTTCTTTCCTTTTTTCCTCTCTACTTTAGTCAAATTATCTAAATCGCAATCAATATTTTCCAACACCTTATCTATTTCTTCCTTATTTCCCCATTTAGGCATTTTCATTTCCTCACAGGAATCCTTAGCAATAGATGGGGAGATATGAGATATTTTAGAAATCCCATATCCCAGGACTATGCCTTGTGCATCCTCAAACTCTATCTCCCCTTCATTTAGCTGCATCTCCCCATTCAAACTATTTGGTTCTCCCTTCTTTTGGGTTATTGACTGATTTCCCTCTTCTAGAGTTTGGCTAGGCTTATCCTAAATTATATTTTCCTCTTGATTTCCAATCTCTAAGGTATCTTGAAAAAAACCATCCTTATGCTCAATCTATTTTTCATTCTTAGTCTGATTCAAGTCTTTAGAATCTATATCACCCAAATTCTCCAAGTTAGTCTTTTGTTGTTCATTTTGTCTGATGGTATCCTCCTCTTTTTTTCATCCCTCTTTTGAACTTCAGGTTTGTTACTCTCATCCATCTCTTCTTCTACCTTCTTTGGGATAGAGCTTGATGCTCCCTCTGAAGTATCTCCCCTCTTTCCAACTGGTTTCTAGACCTTCTTCTACTGAGCCCTCTTCATTATGTTAGTTGGACATTTTTTGGCCCCACACCCCGCTTTCTTGCAATGAAAGCAAGAAATGGGGATAGATTCAAAGTCTAGATTTTGAGTCCACTTCACTAGCTTAGATTCCATTTCAATTTTCTCAGGAATATTAGCTTCAAGTATAACTCCAACACATTTTGGCATGCGTCAATCTTCTTCTAGATGCAACAACAGGATCTATTGATAGAATTTCACCAAATGAACTTGCTATCCCAACGAAGACATATTCATTCCAATACTCAAGAGGAAAGCCAAGGAGATTGACCTAGACAGGGACTTGCACCACAAAATCCTCATGGAGATCCATGTTTGGGTACCATTTCTGTAACACCATTGTTCTTTTCCCAATAGTCCATGGTCCACTACTAATGATTTGTTTTTTTCTTCTTCACAACAAAAAAAGGAAAGAAAGGTAGCCTTTTTTCATAGAAATAACATCAACATGTCCCTTTAGTGGCCATCTTTTCTTAATAAAATCTCTCGCTACTTCAATATTAGGTCTAACCCCAATGAATCAACCAACAAGAAAGTTCTCCATCCTTTTAATATTATGGTCAATAATTTTATCGGGAATGGAAATGGCATATTTCCCCTTAGAAATATTTGAAATATTTCTAACAAGCGGATGAATGGACTTACTCTTGGCTTGACTCTGAAAAGTGAAAATGATTTTGTAGCCTCAGTCCCCATATTGTTTGGCACAACCTGTCCTCTGGGTCCCCAAAATACATGATTCTATCTTTTTTCTTGTACTCTACATCTTCTCTGTCTTATTCAATATGGATTCCCCCTGTAGCAGAAGGACCTACATAGTTCTTTCTCACAGAAGAATTTGAAATTTGATTTTCTGCCTTCGCTCCCCGCTCTGCTCCATGATTTTGTGAGTTCTATTGAAGCTGAATATAAAGGATGTACTAATGCCTCTCCTTATAACTATTAGGAGTAACTTGGTTAGAGGATTTTGAACACTCTTTCAAAAATGTCACCTTGTTAAAGGATGTACAATAGACCTATTAGGGTCACCCAATCAGGGATTTTACTGTCACAATTATTAGAGAGAACAGCTTACAAAATGATCTATAGTTTTCACTATCTCTTCTATATCATATCCAATAAAGTTCCTTAACATAATAAGATACCATTCCAATCCTCTTTATCCTCTCCTATGATCGCAACAATCCTTCTCTGATTAGTTCCTTTCTTCCACTGTTATTCTATCGTCTCCTTCTTCATGATACCAATCTTCATCTTGTCTCTTCTTTAAAAAGATATATAATCGTTAATCAACAAAACCTAAACCTATATCCAATGATCATAACTTCATCATCTTATTATATTTTTTTTTGTTCTTCCTCCTTGTTGTTTGCATTGTGATTTTCCTTTTAACCGACAGTTGTCAATAGACAATAGTTAACCTCCTTATGCCAATAAGTCTTCCTTCTTGTCGATATTTAATACTTTTCTTCTTTGACTATTTGACATCAATGACAAACTACATAAATGATATAGCCTTTTCATCAAAATAATCCCTTTGTGAACTAGAGCATTTATGCCAACAATCTCCCCCTTTGGCATTCATGGAAAACTTTGGAAAACTTCTAGTGATTGATCACCATCTTTGTACCTTTCTCTGTATTGATCTTTTAGTTTTCTCTATTCTACTTCATCTCTTTTATTTCATTGTACTCACTTCTCTATTCTCCTTTTCTTCACTCATCTCCCCTTTTAGTCATTATTCTCCCCTTACTTTACTCATCTCCCCCTTTGACAACAATGCAAAAGGTAATTAACCTTATTGTATTGTATTTTGATTTTTTACTTTTTCTGGTCTGCTTCCTTTTCCTTTCACTTGCCTAGAATTCTCCCCCATAGAGTAGTCTGCATGTACATCAATTCCTACTTGATATATTCTATTAAAATTATATGAACTAATTCATACTACATCTACATTTAGTTAGTTTCTGATAGGGGTAGGACCCTTATTTTACCTCTTAGATATTCAAAGCTCTCCTTAGGTAGTGGTTTAGTGAATATATCAGCACTTGCTCTTTTTCTATTTGTTAGGACATATGTGTTCAAAGTGACCAATTTGTCTACAATTCCAACATCCAATAGGATCTTTTCCTTTGTATCTTCCTTTACCTTTAGGAAATATCCTATCAATCAAAGCTTCAAGATCTTCCAACTCTTTATCCTAAGTTGTTAATCCTTCATATTCGTCGGAGTCATAAGCAATAGTTTTTCCTTTTCTAGATGATTCAACATTAGTTGTAGCTTGAAATGAAACTTCACTAGTAGGTTGGTTATTTTCAAAATTACTTAATTCAAATGTTGTAAGCCTACCAATAAGTGAATCAATTTTGATCTTACTCTTATCAATTATCCTTAGCTCTTGTATAACAGAAACTCTAATAACATACATGTGTGGTAGTGTTCTGAGCATTTTACTTACAACATCACTTTCTTCCATCTTTCCACCAGCTCCTTTAATGGATGCGACAACTTATTTTATATTGGTTCCATATTGTGCAATTGTTTCTTGATATTTCATTTTCATTTCATCATATTTTCCTTTAATTTCATCAACCTTTTCCTGTAAGACATGTTTGTCTCCACCATGTACTTGTACCATCTTATCCCAAATCTTTTTGGCTAAAGGAAGATCTTATATATCAACATATTCTAAATTGTGTAAGGCGCTTGCAAGCTCTATCATCGCAGAGTTATGAATCAACTTCTCTTTCTTCTCTATTTTAGTAAGTACACTAGAAGGTTGTACATATTCACTAGTGAGAAAATCCACTGCATTATCTGAAAGTCCTAACAGGTTCAATTTCATCCTACTTGCCCACATTCTGAAGTCATATGCATTATTGTTAAACTTCAGTGCGTCCTTCCTATACATCTTGATATCTTTTCCCTAAGCAGTTAAGCTTCCAAATCAGAGAACCAATGCTCCGATACCAATTTTAGGTATAGGAAAGGTTACTGAGAGGGGGGTGAATCAGTAATCACCAACTTAACCTCTAAAACTCAATCCCAAATCTTCACTGAATAGATTTATCGATTACAACTTAATTAACCTATAAGAGTGTTATCGATTATCATAACATTAAATATCCATGCAATATAAGATAAACACTCATGCAATATTAACACCAATATTTATCTCATAGAAACCTGGTTAGGGAAAAAACCACAATGTTAGATGAGTGCCCACAAATAGTTGTACTCTTCTAAAATACACTTGGTTAAGAGCTTTCCCAGTTGAGGGTTACAAAAGCACTGTTAGATGTTACCCAATTATGAGATTTACCTAGAGACCTATTAAATTCTTATACCCTATTAGGATTAACCTGGTTAGAGAATTTTGAACACTCTTTCAATAATGTCAACCTGTTAAAGGATTTACAATAGACATGTTAGGGTCACCCGATAAGGGATTTTATTGTCAAAATTATTAGAAAGTAATAGCTTACAAAATGATCTGTAGTTTGCACTATCTCTGCTATATCAGATCCAATAAATTTTCTTAACATAATAACATACCATTCCAATCATTTGTATCCTTTCTTTTGATTTCAACAATCCTTCTCTGATTAGTTCCTTTTTTCCACCATTATTCTGTCTTCTCCTTCTTCATGATACCAATATTCATCTTGTCTCTTCCTTAAGTAGATAATTATTAATCAAAAAAACATAAACCTAGATCCAAAAATCATTAATTCATCATCTTATTATATTGTTTCCTACTCTTCCTCCTTGTCGGCTATGTTGTGATTTTACTTTTAATTGATAGTTGTAGGTAGCCGAGAGCTAACCTCCTTATGTCGATAAGTCTTCCTTATCTCCAATAGTTAATACTTTGCTTCTTTGACTATTTGAAATCAATGAAAAACTATATAACTGATCTAACCTTTTCATGAACTTAATCTATTTATCAACTAGAAAGTTTATGCCAACAATCTCTCCATATGCCAACAACCGCTTGCATGGAATTTCACATATTATTAATTCCAATGTTAAACCTCTTACAGAATGTGCTCAAGAATTAGGTTATGTTCCCCATACTACAAGTACTGAAACTTATTTTCCTATCTCCACTTCTATTCCAAGCATTTCCACTTATGCCCCCCTCTTATCACAACTTCGATCAAAACTTCTAACCCCACACCTGTGAGTCTCCCTAATCCTATTATTCCTTATCTTCCTACAAGTGTTACATGTGTGTCATTACATTCCTCTATGCCCTCATATCATAGTGTTACTTTTTCATATCTCAATCCTACTTCCAATAATCCTCCTACCATGCTTCATGCTTCTTCTAACATTCCCTCTATTTCAAACAATATTCCTAAGATTTCCAAAGTTTCTCCTATTATTTCTTCTGTTGATTCTAAAATTAATAGCTTATATCAAATTGTGTCCTCTTACCAACAACAACTTGCTTCTTTAACTCAATCCAAATTAAACATTCCCATGTGTGATATTTCTAGTCCTTTGTCCATAGATATTATCCAAGTTGTTATTCCACAAAGTATTGAGATTCCTCATCTTGAAACTTATAATGGTAAGGGTGATCATGTGACTCATGTTAAAACTTTTCAAACCTTGTGTAGTGATTTCTCTCACAACTACAGGTTCGTGAAAAAAAAAATCACTAGAACCTTTCAAGACAAAGCCTTTCAAAGGTATTGTTCTTTGCCTCCTTATTCAATTGATTATTTCCACAAGCTCACTAATATTTTTATTCAACAATTTCAAAACAACATTGGTCCTCAAATTTATTTGATTGATTTGATGCATTATAAACAAGGTGTTAAATAAAACATTAGTGACTTTATTGGTATATTTAAGAATTTGCATGCTCATATTTCTTATTTTGTGCCTAATGTTGATATACAACATATTTTTATTACTAATTTATAAAATGACATTAGAGATAAGATACTCCTTACTGAGTTTTCTTCCTTTTAATAATTGTGTGCAATGTTTCATCATTATCAACTTCAAGTGAGTTAATTTGAGAGAAACACTCCAATGGCTCTTGCTCCCATTGATAAGAGTGATTTTGCATCCAATTTCAACAAATTTTAGAAGACTAAAAATTCCATAAAACTTGGGACTAGTTGGGTGTTATTTTGTGCACTCATTTTGAATATAAATCAGATAGTCTCTCATTGATTGAGCAGTTGACCACAATTAAGGGATCGCAACATGAGCACATGAGAGATTTCAATTACCACTTTCAAAAGACATGTGATAGAATTCAACCTTCAAAAAGGCCATCTCCTAATCTTTCATTTTGCATTATATTAAGGCTCTTGATAGTAATATTTCAATTATGATTTAGTCAATGGGTGGTATAACTTTACAACTAGCTTATGAAATATCTATAAGGGCTTAAAATTTCCTAATCCTAGCTGGTAAGATTCCACCTAGGACTCCTACACCATATCGTGTTGAGATACAGCCAATTTTTCACGTTATACCACCTATCATAGTTGTTGTCCCATCATTTCCAGTCTTCAATAGCCAAGTTCCAACCCAAGAGAATGTTTTTATAGCACCATCTCAAGAAATTTGAGAGATTAAAGGTATGTTGAAGAATCTAGGAAATAAGGTGGTTAGCCTTAAGAATCAGAACCAAGATAATAGGCTTGTATTTTGAGCACCATATTAGGCTAATAGTCCATCTTACAAAGTTGATAATCATGATAAAAAATAGGAGTTTTAACCATAGACCCAATCAACTTTATAACCCCAACATCCCTAGTACTTCAAGAGAGTTGATCCCCACACAAAATAACTTAGCAACTAACAACGATTGGTGTTATACTTGTAATCAACAACATTTATGGACTAACTATCAAAAGGCTTTAATGAAACGAGCTCAAGCTCTCATGGTTCATAATAATGCTACACCTCAAGAGACTCAAGAGTAGAAAGAGCCTCAAAATGATAAATATACAATGCATGTAGCTTTCATGATTTTTGAAGGTGAATATTTTTGTGATGTTAACTTTTTACAGGGGCAAAATTAGAATTGTTGATCTATTGCAGCCATTACCAGATTAAAGAAAAGGGTTGTAGACATAGAAAAATAGCCAGATCAGACACAAAATCATGATTTTTCAGCAACAAAAGGTCAAGGTATGGCACAAACTTCATAGAACATTCAGAGTTTGCCAATAGGATAAGCTTTGTCAGAAAAAAATCAGCAATATCAAATACAGAAGAGGAATTTTGAAGAAAGGCTTGAAAAACATATCCTTGTAAAGAGGTGGAGATGAAATTGTTATGTGCCAAGAAAGATATTCCCAAGGTAAAAATTCCAAGTTTCATTCAAGGTGATTTTCTTGAGTACTCTAAGGCCCCATTTATTTGGGGAATTGGAATTTGACTCAAAACCTTATTATCTCATAATAAGGTTATGAGATTCTGGTTTTGCATTGTGGGAAGATAATTTGGACTGTTTGGTGGACCCGGAAGATGAAAAAGTTTTGGGAAGATGAGCCAATTTTGGGAACATAAGCCAATAAAATAGAGCAATAAAATACC
>MU227649.1:6784563-6796737 GCA_018584345.1 Thuja plicata
GAAGAGGAAGATGATCATGATGGGATAGATGTACCAATGTTGGAGACATATGGGTTGTCTCAGCATGATAGAGACCAGTGGGCACAGTTTTGAGATGATATAGCAAGTACAATGTGGGAAGACTACAAATCCAGAGATTAGTTGTACTTTTATGGGACAATGTGTTTTATTTGAGTAAACTAATGTATGCAAATACTTTGATATAACTGATGGTTTCCTTTTTCTTTTGTTCATATCTGGAAGTATTGGAATTGTACATAATAGTTGTACTTTTATGGGTTAATGTGTTTTATTTGAGTAAAATGATGTATGCAAATACTTTGATATACATGATGGTTTCCTTTTTATTTTGTTCGTATCTGGAAGTATTGGACTTGTACATAATAGTTGTACTTTTATGGGTCAATGTGTTTAAACCATTAACAACAATATGCTTACACCATTAACAAACCTTTGTACATTGTCAATAGTTGATCTAAACCGTGACTTACACAGAACTCATGATGAGCATGGAAGAAACCAATAACATGAGCCACTTATCTTCTTCCTCAAAGAAGGTACAATAAACCAAAGAGATGGAGCGCAAGTTTCTAGACTTGCTCATTGAGCAAGTCCAACTCGGAAGAAAAGGAGATGGGGGATTCAAAAAAGAAGCATGGACCGCCATTGAGAGGTGGTTCAATGCGGATATGCACCTCACTCTAACAAAGGACAATTATAAAAATAAGCTGAAAACATGGAAGCTTTCATATAGAGTTATGAGAGAGTTGAGAAATACAAGTGGTTTCGCTTGGAATGAGGCAACTCAATGCATGGATGCTGAGGAGAGTGTGTGGGATGAGATTTTGAAGGTAGGGTGGTCTTTCTAATGATTTGATTGAAATATTATTTCCTTCTTATAAATTTCAATAATGAAACACAAAACCTAATCCATTTTTTTATGCCAACATGCGGAGGAGAGAGTTCAAAAATGCCAAAGTGTATAGGAGGCAGCCCTTCCAATACTTCAATGAATTGAGTGTAATTGTTGGTAATGACATTGCTGAAGGTAATGTAGCTACGATTACCCATGAGATTGAGGAAGGGAGCCCTATAGAGGAGGCATTTGATGTGCATGATGAAGAGGACATTGGATTTAGTATAAATCTTGACAGTGCTGCTGATTTGGATGAAGATCTTAATCATTCAAATTAGTCCACTGCAAATAAAGGAACTCCTGCATCATCATCATCAAGACAGGGAAAGAGGAGAAAGGCAAGTATGGCCAGTTCCTTGGATGTCATCTTTGAAACAGTCAAGAAATTAAAAGATAGCCTCAACAATGTTCACCTCCACAAAGTGGATAAATCTGATGAGGATACTATTTTTCTTAGTGCATATAATGCTCTCAAATCCATCCCTGAATTGAGTCGAGGTGTTTTTGTAAAGGTATATGACACCTTCGTGCTTCAACGTGAAAGAGCCAAAGGGTTCTTGCTAATGAATGAGGAGGAGAGAGTGGATTGGATTGCATTCACATTTGGTGGAATGTAATGATCCACACTACCCAAAGCATTCACAAATTTAGTGAGGTTTTAACTATGGCATTAACCAGAATTTATTTTTTGTATTTAGACTTTTCAGGGGTCTTTGAAAATTTTTCATCTATTATAACTTACCCTATTGCATGTTTTATGAGGTGACAGTACAGTTGCATCGCAATATTCTAAACAGTTTTAATCAATCCCCTATAATCAGTTGCATTTTATCAGTAATCCTTTTTAATAAATTCATTGTTCGCATGTCCTGCAATCTCTTTTTGAAGCCATTTGGATAACAATCTGAACAAAAACATTTTTATGATATTATCTTTGATTCACTTTGGATGGGAAGTCTTCTAAGTTTCTGTGATAAGTTTTGATGACATGAAGAAATATTAGGAGAATATGTAAGTAGCTTGAGGATCTGTGTGAAGGATCAAAAGGGCTGTCCAACATAAAAATTTCAGATTTGAGTGGCTCTCATTCTAGTGATTCTAGTGATTCAAGTTGATTCGAGTGTCCAATATCTTATTTTCTCTCTTTTTATACAAATTCTTTCACTATCAATGTTAAAAAGTAGGAATAGCAAGGGTTCTGACATACCTTGAACAATCTTTTCGTAGCACTCCAGATTGGAAGACAAGAGCTTGAATAACAATGTGATAGTCAAAATTGTGGTCCCATACGATGCATGAAGCATCCCATGATAGTTGTCTAGGATCTCCTTCTCTGTGAATGCCTTCCCCCTCTCATCTCTAAATGTAAGCAAGATGGACAACATATCATCATCACTAGACGTCATTCCTGAACTCAATAAGACTCTCTTATTCTCAATCAAACCATACAAAATATCATCAATCTTGGAGCGTGCCTCAAGTGCTCTCTGATAACGAGTTCCTGGTAAATCCAGAGGAACAAAAATACTACCCAGAAAAACACTTTCCATAAGATGATAAATCTGCTTTCTCACGCTCTCATCACCCAAACTGAAAAACAAAGAAGTCTTAATGCTAAAAATGAGCTCCCTCACCAGAGGAAGCATCTTCACTTGGGTTTCCCCCACCCATTTTTCAATGATAAGGCATTGGATTTCTACGCTCATTCTAGAAATCCCACTTATAGCTGTCTTGAAAACAGGCCCAAATTTCTTCTCCCTGGCTCTGATTCTAGTGATTCTAGTGATTCAAATTGATTCGAGTGTATAGCATCGCATCACAATATTCTAATAAAAAACCTTTCTATTCCTATTTGATGCAGTATATCATTGAATACTTAATTTTATTGTACTATGTTATCATCCTTGTTCTTTGAAGAAAAAATAGTGCATTATTCTTAGTTTTGGTGTTGTCCTCTCAAGTTTATTGGCGGGGACATTATAGATCATTCAGACACTTTGAATTGGAAGAGAGACACCTCTTGAACTTTGTTTTTTGGGATATTCATTCACTAGCAATCCCTATCAACTACAAAGAATTACTGCAATACCATGAGAATCAACCACTTTTTTAAAGTCACCCTCATTCAATCTTGTGGGTCAGCCTAGTCTTATACAAAGGCTGCAATGAAGCTGTTTGATTATCAATCAGTTTTAACACTGTCAATGGTTTAAAAGCTACTTCATATTTTTAACTTTACCGGTTGAGTTCATGGATAGGATTGTTTATAATGTTGTATTATTATATGTGTAAATAGCCAAGTTAACAGGGAACAATACAAAATGGGATTTAATAGATCTTTGTTAGAAAGGAGTATAAATTTCATTACTGTTACTAGCCACATTAAATATTTGATTGATTGAGATTTGATGTTTCCTTCAATTTTGAAACCACCTGAGAGATGGCCTCACTTCTGTTTTTAAAATGTCAATGAAATTTGTGGTATATCACTCTCATTGTAAAGACCGACTTCATAGAAAATGGAGCCAATATTTTGATTTAATAAACTATCACCTTGCATCGACTATTTTGGAAATGGATTTGCTTTTTGTTTTGATCTGTTCTAAGAAACTTCTGGTGAAGGATGATTTCTGTTGAAAATATTGCCAGAAAAATATATTAAATGGTCGAATTATATCTAGGGTGGATCACACCAGTCTTCTTTCATTGGGTTTGGGATCAATACATTATATAGGGAAGTACAGATGTCAAAAATCTGTTTAGTGTACACACTCAAAAGGAAGGATTCATAATGGACATCAAATATAGATGGCAGAGATTGAATAAAATATGAACCTCTATCCAAGTTTGACTACATGCATGAGTTTTGAAAGAATAGAAAACCCATAAAAGGGTTGTAGTTCAAATAGTTGAGCACAATCGGTTGTAGGGCGATGATACGTCCCTTAATTATGCCATCAACTAATAGCCCTCAGAGGTATGATGAGGGATGAGATTGTGTATGGGCAATTTTAGCTGATTGATATCCCTCATTCCAAGCCTTTTCATTCTGATATCTGGGAAACATTAGTTAATTGATATTGTTTCAATTAGAAGCCTAGACATAAAACACAAATAAATGACTACTCGAGAATTCCAAAATGATATTGAAAAGAAAAGAAAATCAATCAACCTAATTCTAATTTAAATTTAAATTAACTAACGTTAAATAAGATAAACCTAGACTACTTCTTTGTGTGTGTGTGTGTGTGTGTGTGTGTGTGTGTGTGTACTTGTAGCATTTGTTATTATTGTTGCACTATGATAGTTATGTCTCATGGTAAAGAAATAGAACTGGATAGTTCTGAGACAACACGTATGATGATATTGTGAGACTACACATATGCTGATATTAAAAAGGTTTGAAATAGCTTCTGGATTTGATTGTGTAGATTTTTTTCCCATCAACGTTTCTAATCACTCTCTGTGATCCTTCATCAAGATGAAAGAGCAAAAGGATTGAAAGAGAAGTCAATCATTTTGCTCTCTTTCAATCATTTTGTTGTCTTTCATCCCGATGATGGATCACAGTGTGTGATCCGAAACGTTGATGCAGAAATTCTGTACACAATCGAATGCAATGAACTATCTCATAAGAAAATCTAAAGTGCACAAACATGCTAGAATCCACATATGATGATAAAAAAATGAGCTATCTGATGATTGTTTACTGTTCATGTTTGTAAACAATCAATACTTCTGATGGCGCTCCTTGGTGTATTCCATTTAAAAATAAACTAGTTTTAGTTTTTCTATCATGTTTAGTTTGTATATGCAGGATTGACCAACTAACAGTATAGACAGTAATGGGAAGAAGGAGCGTGATATGAGATGATTTCTTGACGAGTTTGGGGCATAAGGGCGTAGAGTGTGGATTTCCCTATGTTTTCATATTTAACGGTGTGTTTTCACATCACCATTTAGTTCATGGATATTGTTCTTCCCCATCTTCTATCTAATGTTATAGATGTTGCATTGTATTATTTTGTATAAATTCATAATATCAACATAAATGAAACTTTCTCATTTTGTACTAATAGAAAATAGTCTTATTGTTATATGAATGTTGCTATCTATCTCCAATACTAAGTTTGGTTGCTTCAATAGTATGAATGAACAAAAATCTGTTTGATGCAGGGGTGATGTCTATGATAAATGTTCCTAGGTGTCACTGTGGTGATGGACTATGCTGTGTGTTAAGGACGTCACAGACAGACAAAAATTAGAACCGTAAATTTTGGACTTACAAAAATAAGAAAAAGGTTGTTAAAATCACTATATTTAATGTTTACAATTAATAAATATTAATCATTATAGCAATACTAACCTAGATTTATATTGTAGGATGGTGGTGGATGTCGCTAATTTCGGTGGGCCGATGATGCCCCATCTTTGTCTACATCATCTGCACCATCTACACATATACCTATTGCAGTTGATGAGTGCAAGTCTTGCAAGGCGCTCGAGACATCTATGGAAAAAGTGGAGGCTACCTATAAAGTCGATATTAAGTTTCTATGATATTTTGGTTGTGCTCTAATCGCACTACTTTGTTGGGCCATTCAGCAGAAATAGCTATATATATACTGTGATGAGGACTAAAAGACTTATTTAATATTGAGCAATGCAATGATTATTTATATTTTTATGCAAACACTTGTATGTCTCAATTCCTACCCATCCTTACAATATCATTATGCATTCCTAATTTTATTTGGTATATAGTCTCGATGTCATATAACTTTACAATCATCATGTCTGTTACCATATCAAATAAAAACAAAATATGATGTATTTTTCATTTGTGAAAGATTGAATATGATATTCCATATAAATTTAAAATATAATCTAATAATTAGTAAAAATGAGATCAACATATATTTTTATGACCATAAGCATGAAAAAATTGCAAGCAAGTGAACTATCCTTTCCAAGTTATATCCGTGAATATAGTAGCACATGTATGATCAGAAGCGCAATTAAAAAAAAATACAAAATTTAAAAAAAAATGGACAAAATAAATCGCAACATAAATTAAACATTATTAAATAATAATAAAAAATTATAAAGTCTTTGTCGAATTCCAATTCCAATTCGAAATGTAGAACCAAACATAGAACATGGAGTGTCTAATTCCAATTCCAATTCGAAATTGTTGAACCAAATGTGGAAGTTGGAATTTGTCAATTCCAATTCCAATTTCAAAATTGGCAACCAAACGCAGAAGATGGATTGACTAATCCATCTTCAGGGTCAACCAAACGGTCCAAATTATAACCCGAAGATGCAAAACCAGAATTGCAAAACCCGATTTTGTGATAATTAGGCTTTGAGTCAAATTCCAATTCCCCAAACAAACGGGGCCTTATATTGGATTTTCCAATTCCACAAAAGATTTTGGATGATAGAGTCGCGTCATTTTGCTTGGTATTGCATTTTGGTTGTCTGCATCGGCAAGGTTTAAGATGACTGGATATCATAGTGTTGTCGATTGGTGGTGTTTACAAAATCTCGTTTGCCACGTTGACCAATGTTTTGCAGAGGGTATTTCTTATAATTTGGAGGTCGAGATTATGGTAGATGCATTTAGCTAGAAATGTCGAGTGACACTTTTTTGTAGATGGGGGTTATGTTTATCATGGTTATTTCCCCTTGTATTGTAATTTGTGGGGATTTTACAAAAGCAATGTAATATTGTATATATTTGTGGGGGGATAGGATTATAGAGCCTTTTGGTGATGGGGACTTCATTTCTTTTATCCGATTATGTAATTTGGATGAGATTTAGGGTTTTCTTTCTAGTTCTTTCCCTAACAAGTCTTCGAACCAGTTATTATACAAGGATGCATAGCGTCTAGTTCCTGCCTAAGTCCTAAAGATTAAGCCTTAGGATATTTGGCTCGTAGTTTAATATTAACTAAATATAATCATTAATTATAGTTGAACATTAATTATTAAATAATAAATATTAAATTAAGATTTCTATTACAGTATCATATTCAAGTAATTAATGATATTTAAATTAACATTGATTTGATACTTTTTGTGCACTGTTATGAATATAATAATATATTGTATTAATATAATATATAATAAATAATATTAATATTATACTATTAAATTAATATTAATATATAATATAATAAATTAGTTACAAATATAATATTATAAACAATAGTAGCAAAATTCAATAATAGAAAATTGAAAATATATTAGAACTATATAGATGTAAAAGGTTGTTAAAAAATAAAGTGTTATCATTGGACAACTAAAATGAAAAATATCTCTCCACAAAAAGACAAAAGCCTCACACACTAGTGTAGCCACATTTACCCAATAAAATTAGAGATAAATAATTTTTATTACAATATAGAAAACTCAAAATATATTAAAACTATATCAATACAAAAAGTTGTTGAAAAATACAATGTTCTAATTGGACAACTAATAGAAACAGTTGCATTGCATTGAATGCTATAGTATCCTGCCTAGACAGGAACTAATAATTAATAAAATATTAGTGGCTCACCACTTTTGATTAAAAAACCAATAAAATATTGATAGAGTTGAAACAAGAAATATATTTTCAAATTTAATAAATAAATAAATCTATAATAAACTAAACTTATTGTTACTATAATATTTTTATTATATAATATGATTGGCTAAACAAGTAAAAAAATTGCATCTAATAATAAAAGTTCCTAAAGGTGTTATTAATTTTTTAAGTAATTATAAATTATAAGATTCTTGATTAAAAATGATTCTATATTATGATTGGCTAAATAAGTAAAAACAAATTCATCTAATAGATATATTCTTCTTCTCTTATTTGTATCAACTAGAATAATTAAATATTCTAATACTAAATAAAAAATAATTATAAACTATATAATTGTTTCTCAAAAATTTAGATTCTATATTACGATTGGTTAAATAAATAAAGGAAATTGAATCTAATGGACAGAATTAATATTAAAACATTGCTTGAAGAAGGCTATTTATATATGTGACTATGGATCATCTAACAACACTTTTAGGTACTTCTTCTAGTTGATCATTATCAAATATAATTTTGTTATAGATTGATAGACAATGCATTCCATCACCACTTGTCATATGAATTATATCTTATAATTAATAGTTTAAATTAAATTTGTCATATGTAATGTGAAACTTTTTAATATTTATATTTATTTATTTGCAGTAATATTTATATTTATTTATTTGGAGTAATATTTTAATTTAAAACAAGCATAGTTTATTTATTAATTTTTTTAATACAAAATATTGAATGATAACAATAAATATATTAAAAGTCTATTACTATTTTTTTCCATTAAATTTATCATTGATAACAAGACTTGTAAACTAAAAAATCCTTCCATAAATGAATTAATATTAAATCATATTTCATAAATTAAAACTTTATTTAAAAAATAAAGAAAAATAGAGTCCAACGTACTCATCTAATTATTATTATTTTCTTACAAGATTGAACAATAGGATGAAAATGAGATTAAATGATTGTTGTTAATAAATATATTAGGTTACAAATTACTTCAAAAATTATTTGTATCAAAAAGAAAAAAAATAATTCAAATAACTAGAGAGAAATGTCTCCACTGAGTAGATTTATTTCCAAACTACTGAAAGGAGGAAGGTTAAGATCCAAGAAAAACAATTTGAAGGGTTCTCAGTCTCTGCTTCGTCATCTATAAGAAGATCCCTTGCAAGTGCACACATTGTTTGTAGAGTGCTTCACAATAGATTCCAATAAAGGTTAAAAAAATTATAGATGGTTTTTAAAAAAATGCTCCAAAAGAAATATTAAAATGGCTACACAAGAAGTAATATAGAAACAAAAGAGTTGAAAATATAGAAAAAAACACTTGACAATATAGGGTTTTAGATTTTTCTAAATAAAATTGAAGTTTACTGATATGCAACGAGGATCTCTTAGTTTTGATGTGTTTTACTCAGAGGGGCAGTGAATGGACTATAAATTGGAGTGGTGTGAGAATGAAGCCATGCAAAAATAGATTACTTGAGTTATGTTACTATGGGCCATCAAACGCAACTCCAAAACTTGACTTAATATATGGCCTGAAAACAAATTGTTTGACAAGTCCACAACATGCAAATCTTTTGATTTCCAAACCCAATTGGGAAAAGAGCCTCTCAACTGGTTATATTTCAATGATAACAATTTTAGCTTTGTTATTCATTTCCATCTCAAAGAAAGATGGAACAAATCCATCTAGACTATTATAGCCGAGATTGAGATACATCAAGTTGCTAAGATTTCCAAAGGAAGCTGGAACATTTCCTGCTAGTTGATTATTAGAAAGAGATAATATTGAAAGATCCATCACTAATCCGAGCTCGAGAGAAATTTTCCCTCCAAAAAAATTGTTGTCAAGAAAGATATAGTTCATCTCAGAGCAATTTAGCAGCTCAATCACATTAGGACACCATTACAGTAGATGCTTATCATCAACGACAAAAACATTAATGGGTATACCAGCAATAAGCCCAAATGTTTGTTTTTTCAATCTTACATTGCAGTAGTGAACAATAATGGAATGGAGTAGGGTAGGAATTTTGTGATAAGTATTTCTTACACTCCTCTCTATTGTCCAGTGATGGATGTCCAAACCTCATTCTATTTTGGCACGGGTAGGAAGGACGCTAGAAAAGTGTGCAGAGCTTGGCTTTAAACAAATGCATTTTGTGGATTCTCTTCTTTTATCTCTAAATAGTCAAAGAAACCCCACAAATAGGAATGGGAATGCTTGGGATCATTCATATGGCATCATTTTTCTTGGAATAGATAGGAAGAAAGCTCTCCCCTTCTACCTATGACTCATATAAGTCACTCTCTATCATCTATTTTGCACTGAACGCACTCAACAATACTGCAAATAAGATTCGTAGAATTCCAAAGAATGAAAGAATAAGAGAAAACATAATTTTTTTAATGCAATAGTGTCAAGGATGGGTTCTGTTTTCTATAGGGCATCTTTCCTGACACTACCCTACTCCTCCCTCTCTTCGGCCTCCATGTCCACTCCATGAGTCTCTCCATCAAACCTCGCTAGTCAAATGTGGCCTGCAAATTTTGAAATTAATATTTTCAAAATTATTTTGAGTGGGATAGATTTTAAAAATCAATATTTTAAAAATTATTTTGAGCGGGAAATATTTTAAAAATCTAGTATGACATGCTCCAAACAACTGTAACCACTGTTAAAATTGTACTGTAACTAATTGTCATTTTGTTCATTCAATAAGTGGATGATGGAATGATAGCATTGTAATATGTATATTTTGATTAGGAGAAAAGCATGTTTTAAAGGACCCAAAACCTTTACAAAAAGGAATTACAGATGATGTTCAATAAAGTCCACATAGAAACAAAGAGGAGACATAGCATAAAGACTATAAAAGAGAAGCTGAAAAACTATACAAAAAGCTAGAACAAACCTAACACCAACATACCAACAGTAAACAAATAGCATAGAGCATAGCAAAAATGAACAACAGAGCATAAGGCTATAAATTCTTAAGCAGCTCAGCCGCTTCAATAACCATGAGGTTCATGTTGACCACTGTCGATTTCAGCTCCTCAAGATCTTTCTCATTCTTTGCACCTTTTTTCTTTGTGCTAGATCTTGTTCTCTTCCCTAGCCCCGGGGTGTCATCCATGCCATCCTTAACAACATCAATTGCCTGAATGATATTCTTTTGTTCTAGTTTGCCAACAAGAATTTTGACATGCTCCACATAGGCTTTAAGATTTTTGTATCTTTATTCTCCCATCTTCTTTGGGTTGTCTTCCATTTTATCTAGCTTAGTATCCATAACCACCATTTTCTAATCCTTGTCATTTTCCTTCCTGTGGTTTTCCATCTGGGTAGTCTTGTTCTCAATAATCTGTAATCTGGACTCTAAGGAGTCCTTCATTTCTTCTGCCCACACAATAGCTTGGGTCATCTCCTCCATACACTTAGGAAAGGATTTATCTTCTCCCATACCCATGGCCTCAATAATTTGAAGGCGGTTACAAATCTCTCATATCCTTTTTCAACTGTAGATTATCATCAACAATACCTTCAATAGTATTGTTGAATATCCTCACACCCTGCACACCAGTCATAACCGTAAGATTGTCCTGGAGGACATTGTCTTGGGTAGCATTATCCTTCAGTAGACCCTCCTCGTGTTTTGTACTACTCTCATCTTGATTCTTAGGGTTCTTACTTGACATGTCCTCCTCCACAGTCTCTTTCACATTTTCCTCCTCAGCCACAATTTTCTCCTCAATCGTTTTAGTTTTAGTAGTGCAGGATTTATTTTTTGGTTGAGTGTTCAACTCCTCCTCTCCTGACTTAGCATAGTCATCCTCCTCCTCATCAGAAGAGGACTCCATAAAAATGTGGTTCTTTTTCCATCTCTTCTTAGGACCTTTCTTAGAAGAGGCCTTAACATTTTTCTTTGGAGTAACTTTGTGTTTACCCTTGATATCTTCAGAGGAGGAATCCAAATTGTAACCACCTGAATTTGGTCTGTCGCAACTATAGACCCTATTTTCCCTAAGTGTGATCATACCCTCAATTTATGTCCAAACGACCCTGTTACTGCTTGGCATAATTCTTTAAATCAATTTAATGTCCTAGGTGATTTTTATCACTGAATTATATTAACTATTATAGCCATACAATTCAAACCAATTTCGACCAATTAAATCAAATCAAAATCAAACATGGCTATAGTATTTAATTATAAAGGAATTAAATAAATCCTTAAATCAAATACCCACTTGCAATTAACCCATTCCCCTAGCCTATTTAATTTAATTAAAATGGCTATAGTCCCCTAATTATTAAAAAGCAATTTCATTGTTTAAATAATTAATTCCTATATTCTTAAATGAATTAAATAAGTTTATTTCATTTATTAATATTCCCCTAAACCCCAACTTAACCTATCTCAACCACTTCTACCTTGGGTTCTAACCCTTCTCAACCCATTCACCCTTGCTAATCTAATCCTAATCCTAAATTCTACTCTAACCCACCTCCTAATGTTTTCACATTCCATTAAGGAATACTTAGCAACTCCACCCACTTGAGAAAGTCCACTTTCTCAAGCTAGACTTTCTTAAAGTCCATATTCTCTTACATCCTCCCTTCCCTCTTTAAGGCCTTAATTAATGC
>MU227649.1:6813174-6824395 GCA_018584345.1 Thuja plicata
ATTTTGGGGGCAAAATGAGAATTTCGGAATTCCAATTCCATTTTTTTCCATGGACCCAAACATGAAATTTGGCATTATCTAGAATTAGATAATGCCAATTCCAGTCCAATTCCTACCCCCAAACGGGCCCAAAAAGAAGTGATACTAGAATATGTGCAATCCAAGGAACAGTTAACAAACATATTCACAAAGTCATTGCCTAAAGACACATTTGAGTACCTGAGGAAGAGACTACGGGTCCAACCCTTGTCTATTGGTTAGTAAGCTGACTAGAAGGTTGCATCAGCCCACACAATATCAAAAGATCATTCTTGTTAATGCAAGCAAAGAGATGGACTGCAAAGTTATATCAGTACACAGTAAGGTACTAATCTGTACTAAACACCAGAAGATTATTTTGGCTACTACAGAGCTTATTAATGGTAGAAATGAAATTCAAGGAATATAAAAAAAAGGGGGAAAGAATTTTGGCATTGTTGTCAAAGGGAGAGAGTATTCCATATGAAATATCTATCAAAAAATGAAAGATGTAACTTATGGAGAGATGACTTAAGGGAGAGAATACATCCAAAGGGAGACAAGTATTCTATGAAACATATTGTTGTCAAAGAAAAAAGAGATATCTATCAGAGAGAGGAACAGTCAAAGGGAGAGAAAAGATCATAAACAGAAGTTACAACACAAAGAGATACATATTCAAAAGTTGCTACATCTATCCAGTAAAGGAATGAAGACTGAAGAACACACTCTGCAAGAAACAAATCTAAGCTAGAAGAACTTACCGAAAATTAGACATTTGTATTGACCTTATAGAATAAAATTTTGGTAGAGATTGATGAACTACAATTGATATATTTCATAATGTATTAGTAGCATGTAGTGTGTTGTCATCAATGCCAAAGGGAAAGATTGATGAACTATAACTGATTGAATGCTTGAAGATGACAAAGTTGATGATCACCGAAATACAAAAAGTCAATGTAAAGACATTAAATCAGTTAATGAATTGTATTGTCATTGATGTCAACTTGATATAATCTGATTGGTCATATTCATATTGTCAAAGAATTCAAAGAACCAAAGGAATAATGGTTATGTTATCAATAATGCATTAAAGTTCAGTATTCACAAAGTGACAACAGACACCGACAGATAGTGCACACCAATGGATAGAGAAACCCGAGAGAAGAGTCACAGTGATACCTGAGCAAGAAACCCGAAAAGCATTACCAACAAAAAACCAAAGAGATACCCTAGAAGAAATGAATGTTACAGTATTTCCTAAAGGACAGACAACCCCAATGGACAGACAACTGCGACAGACAGAGATGCCCGAAGACAACTGAAGTCAAGACCGAACAAAGAGGCGGTTAGACACCGATCAAAGCTGAAGTTTAGAAATGACAAAAGACTTAGTTGGCAAGAGCTAAACATGGAGTTAATTGGTTGATAACATCGACAAGTTAAAAGCTAGAGATAAGCTAGAGCTTTAAGGATAGTTTTATTCCAATTGTCAAAAAGAAATCTATGGAATAAAACTAATGCATGCTTTAAAGCAAGAATGACGAGATTTCTGGATCACGTCAAGAACAAGAAAGACAAGAAATTAGAAATGGTCACAATCATGTCTATAAAAGAGACAAGCTAATTCATTATTAATTGGTAGTGGGTGAATAGAGAAGAGGATATTGAAGACATAACTGGTGAAGTAAAAGACTTCATACAATCCTGATCAATCAAGATAGAATAGAGCTAAAGATTTCTGCGGACACCAAGCAACAGAGCAATAACATCACTGAGGAGAAAAATGTGGAGAAAAGGAACATAAAGGACACACTAATCAAAAAGGTATTATGAGCTTACAATAGATCTGAAAATCTGCAAAGTTTAGTTGCATGTGTGAAAAAACCATTTATTGTTTCAGTTTAACCATTGGATCATAAAGTCTCTTAACTGAGAAGGACTTAACAATCCTTTATATATTGAGATACATCCCAAGGAGCATCAAAAATTTTGGTCATGAAGATAGCATAGAGATGCCAGATATCAAGTGAAAAACTGCATAGGGTTTTGTAACCTTTAATAGGGTTGGCTCTTCACCGAGCTCACTTCAAAAGAGTGAAAATTTTGGGTTACCGGTCCCAAGTGGTTTTTCCCTTAACAGGGTTTCCACATTAAAATCCATGTGTCAAATGTGTATTTAGTTCATTACTTTGATGTTTTTCTTTACACATTACTAAAACATGATTATCGGTAATCACTAAGTTATTTACTGTATTTCGGTAAATACTATAGACTGCTAATCGGTAAAGCTTGAGAATAAGGTTAACAGTGAACTCTGAGCAGTAGTTATTTGATAAAATTGTTTTAAGGCATTCATCTTGTAGGACTGAAGATAACTAGAGGTTTATTGGATTAATTTTTGAGGCCACTGATTCACCCCCCCCCCCTCTCATCTATTCTAACAATAGCATGCTTGGAATAAATAAAACGATAAAACGATAAAATGATAAATCTATTAATTCATTTAACTTTCACACTAGGTTTATTGAAAACTAAATAAATGAGTTATTTATGACTCATTCGTTGTTATAAACTTATGTTATTCAATTATCTTTAAAATAAAAAGACTAAATAAATGTATCCAATAGAAAAAATCTTTAAATTTCTCTGTTTACAAGGAAATATAAGTGATGTTAGATTATTATGAGTTTGCTTGTTAAAATTAATATAGGCCGATTTACTATTTTAAATAACTAGTTATATTATAACCTCACAGATGTCTTTAGAAATAATTATTTCCATTAGAGTTAGGATTGAACTTACCACTCTTTTCAACCATCTAAAGACCCTAACCTATGAACCACAACTTTATAAATACTATGAAAACTAAAATAATAATTATAAAATATAAGAAATAAATATTACTAATATTAATAGTAAACATATGACATGAATCCTAAGCTATCCCATTAGTTTTCCTAGAATCAAAGGTGACAAAGAAATTAAATAATTAAATAAAATCTATACAATATATTGAAACTATGTCTCTACTAATTTTAGCCTCTTGTATGAATTGTGACCTACAACATTGGCGATTAATTTATAAACATAAATCTAAGTAGATAGTGGGTTTATGTATTTATTTGAAAGACTAGATAACCTTCATATTTTGATAATGTCCATCAAGCAAAACCTTCATATTTTGATAATGTTTATCAAGTACCTTAAATGCACTAAGAAATCAACATCTCTCATATATTTTTAGTACATTATAATAGATATTTGGTACATTTTAGATGTTAGATAATTAGGGCAGCCCAACATTAGCAACAATATGTGGAGCTGGCAGCCCCATTATTATTGATTTTTGTTGCTTATTTTTTAGGAGACATCAAAATAGAATGTTTAAATGAAATTCTAATAATAAAATTTTGTAGATAATTTTTTTGAGAAAAAATAGGAAACAAATAAAAGAGAGTCAAAAAAATTTGTGGAGTCGTGTGTCATTTTTGTCAATAAGCAGCGACTGCTTATTTCCAACCCCCTTTTTTTCAACACTTACCTTCCCATGCCACTGCTTAACTCTATTTTGTGCTTAAATTTAAGTGGTTAGAGTGTTCCCATGGAGAATTGAAATTGTGGAAAAAGGATAATATAGAATCTTTTCCTATTTTTATGGATTGACTGTTATTTAAGGAATGAAAATAAGCTATGAAGGAAAAGGAGGGGGGGCTTAAAATAAGTAGTGGTTGCTTATTGAAAAAACTCCATGTGTCTTCATAAATTTATTTCCTTCTCTTTTTGTTTCTAAATTTTCTCTTTTTCTTTTATCACCAAATTTTCTCTCCAGTTTTCATAAAAAATAATAATATTCAAATAATTGTTTAAAAACAAGTAGTAATATTAGCAATTGCATGGGGTCACCAACTCCACAAATTACTCCTAAAGAAACTATGCAGTTGCAGCTAGCCAAGACAAGCCTAGCAAATGCATGGGGTCTTGCCCTATTTTTAATTTTTAAGTAGTGGATGCTCCACTAAAGTAGGGATAGATTCCAAATTATTCTTTTCTCGTGATTAAAAAATGGCATAGGAACATTCCAACTACTTAAATTTAAGCATAAATTGCACTTAAGTAGTTGTATGTTTTATTTCATATAAAACATATATGCTCAATGATTCAAAGTATCTCAAGACATCATAAGATAATAATAAAAATAATGGAAGAAGATCAACTAAAAAAACATCCAAAACTACACCTAAATAATGCAAATGAAAAAGGCCAAAAAATAACTAAGATTTATAAATAGCAAGAAATATTTATGGATTCAAATATGTTTCAATTTTTCATCAATGTTTCCAATGAAATATTTCATGCTATTCATTTGTGAACTCTAAAAATCTTATAAATTTAAGATTCATAAATTTGAAAATTGAATTTCAAATTTGTGTTCCGTTTGAAAAAAATAGCAAACAGAACCAAGGGACGTCGCTTGTTTCTACAACGGATCAATTTTGGTGCTCTATATTAACATACGAGGCAACCCAAAAAATAAAATAACTCAAATATTGTGCCAAAAAGAGGCTTGCAGCAAAGGCTTCCATCAACAACCCAATTCTGCTAAAGTTCAAATACCTAGGACAATGCAGACATACTTTGAGATGGATGTCCTTGTATTTTACCGATTGCAATAAGAATTTGCATGTGAAAAGGATTTTATGTTGCCGCACAACCTCCAACGAAGAAGCAAACAAGGGTTGGTGGCTCCACTGCTAAATCTCTTACTAAATGTTCATTAATTGTTTAGGACTAAGAGCATCCAACTAAATTGGACCTTGAATCATTTGCACTTCCTCTGAATCAGTAATGTCTTCCCTTGCAGTCGCTTCATCAATCTCATTCTTCACTACCAAATCTATTTTTTCAAATTCTACGTATATATGATTAATCATTGTCTCTTCTGCTTCTTTGACTTCTGCATTCTGATCATCAGATTTGTCTTTTTCTTCATCTTCATTCTTCTCCATAACCAGATCATATTCTGCCTCTTTCATTTTTTCTTTGTAGTTCAAAACTTTAGGGATATCTCCTTCTTCATTACCAACTGATAGTGTAACAAGAACACCAGAAATGAAGATATTTGGTTCATCAACAATCATATGAAAATATGTATCTAATGGTTCATCAGACTTCTCATCATTTCTTTGACTAAATTCATACTGTCTTCTCATCAAAATATGCATCATTACCTTCTCCATTTCTTCAATCACCTCATCAATGTTCCAAGCATAATCTTATTTATCCTTGACTTCTAGTTCAATTCCTTCTTTTCTTCCTCACGTAGATCTCTTCTTATTTTGCAATAACAGGATATAAATTGATCAATAGCAATTCTTTGATATCTCTCCCAATCCTGAACTTTCTCTTTTCTCAAATCCAAGTCCTTGAGTTTCTCCTTTAGGTTTTTGAATTTCAAGTTGTGCATCAAGCTTCATTGAACTAGATTTGAAATTTTCTTTGAATTCATTAGCTATTTCAAGTTCACTCCTAAGAACTTCATTGACTCTTTCAAGCTTCTACTCATTGTGTCTAGATTCCTCAAGAATAATCTGCAATTGTCCAACTTCACCATTTATTCTGTAACAACCTTCTGTCTTGTCCTTCAAGGTTTGTTCAAGATTTTTCTTAGCTTCAATCTCCTTAGTCATCTTCATTACCACAACTTCCAATTCATGACTCATATTATCTCTATCTTTTGCGATATGTTCATATTCATCAGATTTGTCTTTCAAGACCTTTGAATCATCTTTATGATTCAACTGATCAACAAGGTCTTTCCTCTTATCTCTAGATTTGTTCAATTGTTTTTTATTAATGTAAATAATGGTTTTAGGGACCCAAAACCCATTACATCGGGATTACAATAAGATAAGCATTAAAGTTCAACAAAAACAATACTATGATCATAGCCAACAAAAAAAGACAACTGGCACAAAAAATTCAGGACCAACATAACACCAAAGGCCGACAAAAAACTAGCACACAAACATAGAGAAAGAAACATAACTAAGTAAAGTGTTTAAGAAGCATGACCTCTTCCATCTCTAGTTGATCCATGTTGGCAGCAACGCTCTTCAATTCATCAATTTCCTTGTTGTTCTTCAACACTTTCTTCTTTGTACTCGCCCGAGTCCTTTTCCCAGGACCAATAATCTCCTCTGAGCTAGCTTTCTTCTCAACATCAATCTCCACAATGGTCTTGTCCCAGTTCATCTAGTCCAACTTCTCAATTGTTCCTTCAGATTCTCAATAGTTCATATAGATTTGTTCAATTATTCCTTCATATTTTCAATGAAACTTTCAGCATCCTTAAGCTTCTTTTCCAACTTCGGCATTAGATTTATCATGATCATCAAGCACAACCAAGAGCTTCTTCTAAGCACTGCTAGAAACTGTTAGATCTGCCATCATGACCTTCCTCAAGCAGTTAGACTTCTTCCAAGGACCAAAGCTCTGATACCAATTGTTAGGATTGAGGAACACTAAGAGGAGGGGAGGGGGTGAATCTGTGTTTTAGCTTTTATAACCTTTTAAACTTGATTGCGTAACCATAAATTGAAAGCAATAAACAATAAACAACTGAAAGATAAGCAAAGCATCCACAACATCATAATGTCATGATTTTTGAATGAAAACTCAATCAAGGGAAAAACCACGGCGGGGATGAAACCCACAAGTATTACTTCTGCAGAAATAAGTTACCCTGTTAGGGGTTTAGTACATAAAGGTAATACACATGCATTCATGCTTACAACCTAGAACTCACTGCTCAGATTACAAAATAGGTATAAAACCTTTAGAGGCTCACTGCCATACAAAATAATTCATCACAACAGTTAATTGGGAAATAACATCAACAATGCCAATAAAATTCCATGCAACTACAAAATAAGCTGTTCAACTGATAGCCGAATATCTGCTACTGATCCATCAATCACATACAACATTATAACAATCATATCAACCATTGCTTATACAAAACATGTCAAAAACTCGATCATCTGTGTCTTCACCGATCCATACACCGAATCCAGTAAACTGTGTCTGCTATTCCATACTTAGCCAAATCTGATAGTTTATCCTTCGGTATCACCAAATCATAATCGGTCATCACTAGAATAGTGTATGGTTTCCATCAATGACAACATACAACTCCTACATAGCATCAATCTCATGCCAACATAACAGTCTGTAGCCCTAGTTAATAATAATAAAAAAAAAAAATACTCATAATCCCAGCTACAAAAAATCATCATGAAGCTGATTATCAACAGAATCATAAAGCTTGTTGGATTAAATTACACCATTAGAGCTCCTTGCATTACAAAATTTCTTGCGAAGGCTTTCTGCAATCATAAAATGAGAAATTTCGCTGTCAAATATGCATTCTGCAATCTTATGGAGGTAATGCACTTGACAAACAAAAGCTTTCCATGCAGTATCTCACTCAAGTCCTTGTGCCCCAATTTGAATTTGTGACAAGCATAGATGACGCAAAACAAATGTATGTAAAAAAACCAGCGTTGGGAGTAAAGCACATAGGTTATGCTTTAATATGTGCATATATAAGTATTCTTTGAAAAAATATAGAGATTTTGCTTGCATTTCATCTGTTAGCTTTGAAAGATTTCATCCTCCGAAATTTGTTTCGAAACTGCAAATGTAGACCTTCAACGAAACCAAAATAGATAGAATCCAAAACACACAGAAAAATATGAACTTGAAGAGAAGCTTACCGAAGATTTGAAGGTTGAAATGCACACTAAAATTGCAACTGCAAAGAACTAGATAATGGAAAATGCATAGAACGATTAATGCACATTTAATGAGTACAAATTTTACAAACTTGGCATTAAATGATATTCGTATAAAAGATAAGCGATTTTTTTAAATTTCAGTTTCAAAAAATATTTTTCCTAATAACCAATAAAATTTTGAATAAATAACTTTTTCTTAAATTTATAAATTGCATAAAATTTCAAACTTTATGACAGAGATAGAAATTCAAAAAATTCTTAAATCTTATTAGTTAAGCAAACATTTTCATTAGTTTTTTATTACACTTAATGAATGCAAGAAAATATCTACGGGCAGAAAATCTGCACCGGATGGGAAATTTTATTTTGATTTATTAATTAAATTTAAAATGAAGATTTTCTGCCACATGGCCATAAGCAGAACTAATAATGCAAATGACAAACAGTCCTAAAAGCAAGTAAGATTTATAAATAGAAGAAATATTTCTCGATTCAAATAAGTTTCAATTTTGCATCAACTTTTCCAATGAGAAACATTTCATGCGATTCATTCGTGAACTCTAAAAATCTTATTAAGATCATAAATTTGAAAATCGAATTTCGAATTTGTGTTCCGTTTGAAAAAAGCAACAAACAGAATCGAATCGAGGGACACCGTTTGTTTGCTCTATATTAACATACGAGGCAGACCAGGAAAGCAAATAATTCAAATATTGTGCCAAAAAGCAGCTTGCAGCAAAGGCTTCCGTCAACAGCTCCCATTATATTGTAGGAGCCGCAGGACAATCCAATTCCGCTAAAATTCAAATGCCCAGGACAATGCAGACAGACTTTGAGATGGATGTCCCTGTATTTTACCCATTGCAATAAGAATTTGCATCTGAAAAGGATTTTATGTTGCAGCAGACCTTCAATGAAGAAGCAAACAAGGGTTGGTGGCTCTACTGCTAAATCTCTCGCTAAAAGTTGCCCTAAGCTGCAGCTGGTCCTTGCAGGCAGGAACAGGTAAATAGCTTACAACAGTGGTTCATGAATTCAGTTTAAACATATAGTATATCATAAGAATTGGGTTACGTTGTAGTTAACATCTAGGTGGTGTTGTAGAATGATAATGAGGGTTTAGTATGATAGTGGTAGACACTCCTAAAACCTGGATTGAATCCAATTCCATCTCAGAAAAGGGTAGCCTATATCTCGAAGATGTTTGAGTCCGGCACTTTTTCAGAAACTTTAATAGTATGGTTTAAGCCTACACTGCACTGCATAAAAGGGTATATATAACCTCATCCAAGATTTATTAGGACACGGTAAATTGAGCTCATTCACTGTTTACAATTTTTGCAGAGCATTAAAGGCTATCTACAGCATCACGTATTTTCCAGAAAAAAGCACAAGAGATTGAGTCATAGTGATTGGACTCAATTTATTGTGTTCCAGCTCTGTTGACAATTTTTGCACAATATTTGCGGACCCGATGGTGCTTGTCCGTGATTGCCTCATGGACTCGTGGATGAGGAAGGGAGTGTTGATGTTTTCTACATGACCACCACCATGACCACCACAACCACCACCACCATCTGGCCTCGATCAACCGATTCAGCATCTGGCCACCACCGGTTTCAGCGGTAGTCAGAATTATATGACCAGATGCGGTCTTCTTGCTGCCGCTCGCAGCGCTGTGGATGCCATGCCCACTGTTAAAATTAGTCAGAAACATCTCAGCATCGACTCTCACTGTGCTGTTTGCATCGATCAGTTTGAGATTGGAGGAGAAGCAAGGGAGATGCCATGTAAGCACATATACCATGCTGACTGCATTCTGCCATGGCTTGCGCAGCACAATTCTTGCCCTGTTTGCCGCCATGAGCTGCCGACAGAGGAGGAAGCATATGGCCGAGGGCAGAGTGAGAATGACATTGGTCCAACCCCTGAAGAGGATGGGGGCCTAACAATACAGGGCCTCCCTGGTTGTGGTTTTGCAGTTGGCAGATTCTCCAGCCCCCGGGGTAGCAGCTGTTCCACAAATGAGTCCAGTAGCTCCAGAAATTCCTCTGTAATATGTAGAAGAGGGTTCGTTTCAGATTTGGGTATCAGAACAGAGAATCAAGCTCAAGGTAGGCGCGGCAATCCTCTGTCTTTCCTGTGGCCATTTTGATCATCCACTGTCCCATAGGCTATGTTTAGCCTTGTGGATGTTAATATTATCTTCTTTCTCTTCTTCTACGAGATACTTTTGTTTCTTGGCCAGTGGGTTTACTTATTTCTTTATCCTTTCTTTTTGCTCTCTGACATAGAAATAATATCCAACTAACTTATTTTGCAATAGTTGCTTACAATCAAAAACCTAGAACCTTGGTCCTTTGGACCACGTCATGCTGATGACCGCAGTTCAAGCTTGGTTTAGTATGCTTCTTGTGTTCAAGCTGACAGAATAGAAACTTCTCATATATGGAACCCAATGCTTCTTGTGTCTAGTGGACCTTATCTAGTCATGATGATAACCCGGGTTCAAGCTCAGTTGAGTATGCATCTTGTGTTCAAGCTGACAGAATAGAAATCCCTCATATATAGTAATAGAACCTAAGCTAAATAGTGATATAATATTGTAAGCACAATGGGTATTCCCAATGCATTAGAGACAACAATGGGTGATTAACAATTTACAAAACAACACCAGGAAGAGAGCTTATGAACTAAAAAGTATCCTGTAATTGTTTCTGGCTAGAAACCATTTCCATGTCATAAAGAATCTCACATTGACCTCAAGGGAAAAAGAAAGTGATGATTGACCTTCAACTAACCGTGGGAGGAAAGCACTTATAGACATGCAACTCAGGACAAATAGATGCTAATTGACATGAGATATTGTTATTCCCCTGGTGAAATCATTGAAGAAATAAATAGCTCTATTGTGATTTCAGAGACAAGCTTAATGTCAGCTTGCATATACTGCATATGGAACATGCCTGGGTTTCAGTTGCTATTTATGATTTATAAAATCTTGCTTAAAACCTAGGGTATGCAGTGAAATTGTCCTCTATGGTTGGTCTCAAACATAGTTAGAAGTCCTTGAAGGATCATCTGTCAAATTCTCCATGGGTTTTCCCATTAGGTACATAGCTTAGAGCTTTACACTAGCAAAACAACTTCCATGGGCAGTGTCATTTGATGGATGGTTCAGCTTATGCATCCTTAAGGGGACTTTATTAGTGAGGGCAAACAATGTCCTTACTATAGTCCCCTAATGAAGAAGTCGACTATATGGATAAGTACAAGACATCCATGGGGTAGCCCTTCTAAAATTCGTATCCTCAAATATAGTCACCTACTTTTATTGAACTATATTCATCTTAGTACAGTTTGGCCATTTCTTGATCTCTTTCCAAATTGTTTCTGCAATA
>MU227649.1:6824495-6853120 GCA_018584345.1 Thuja plicata
GCTATGATTTTCACTTGCTGCAAAGTGGGCTCTTCGCATGTCCCACATCATTAGACTTAATCTTCTAGCTTGTCTGGGCTCTTAGCATATCCTACATATTAGACTTAATCTTCTAGCTTGTCTAGTTGTTTGTGTATGATCACTACTCTAGTTTTAGCCAGAAACCCAATGCTTTTTTCATGTGTAGTTGGAACCTTTGGCACTACTGATTTAGTTAATTTTTCCATCACCACTATTGTTTACTCAGTGTGCGGTTAATTATAAAGGCATCTCACGTACAACATTTTTTGTTTTATAATCAAAAAACTTTTCTATATAGTGAATATATGTATTTCCTTTCTAGTCCTCTGCAGGGATTCTCCTGAATGTGGCCCCTGTTTTGAATCCCACCATCAACATTTGCGAGCTATTTTTCTTGCTTCAAAGGCAGCGTAGTTGATTTATGGTGGTCTCGAAGCTAGAAAACATACCCAAATTTAACAAGTAGAAGAGTAGATGCACCAGGTTATATTATTGACTATATAAATGCTAGGTACAACTATAAGTGAGGATGAAGGGCTCAACATCGAAAGAAGTGGTCTCAATTGAGAAATGGAGTGCGCCCAATTAATGGTCACACTCAGTCTTGATCTCCTTCCTATTGTACTTATTTTAGTTTTAATTCTATCACCAACTTGAGGCCCTAGATCATAGCCTTCAGTACAGCCACATCATTGGTGTTATTTGCCAAATCTCAGCTATAGCTGTAGTATTATATTATGTTTGCATAATGATCATTATTTGCTTGATGGATTTGTAAAGAGAATGTGTGTTGTAACTTGTAAGTATATCATTTCCTCACAAATTCTCCAAAATTTAATTTCCCTGCTGTTAACAGTGAAATTTGTACAATGGTTTTAACTCACTAGATGTAAGACTAAGAAAGCTGCATCACCTATGAATCAAATGCTCTGTATTATGCATATGTAAATCTGGCTGTCACTAGTACAAGGTAGCATGTGGCAGTTGGGATGGACAATTAAGAGAAGACAGATTTATTCATGCACTCTCTATCAATGATGTTTCCTTTTGTATTTTGCTTTGTAAAGTGCAGGAGAGAGGATGGGGTCATTTATGCTAATCATTTAGCTTGTCTCATATTTATTACCTTTTCAATAGATCATGAAAGGAAAAATAATCACAAGGTAGTGGTTGAAAAAGTTTCTTTTATCATCAGAAAAATAATTATACAAGAAGCCTTAAGATTCACCTTTCCAATCAGAAAATATCTAGGCTTGATTCTCCTCACATGTTCATTTTATCTTTTTATTTATTTGTGACAATTTTAGGATTACTATGGCATTGAAAATTATACTTTTGTCCTTAAATCACTCAGTTCAACCAGTATATGAATTTGACTAATAATTCCATATCCTTTGGTTATGAACACCAATCATTTTGTGCATGATTTACTTATTTATCTCTGAGCTTGTCAACTGAGAAAAATCTTTACCCTGCTTTGAGATGCAGATTATTTGATTATTTATGCAAAAACTAGGATACATTTTTCTCACAGGATTGGTGTCTCTGGTATTTCCTTCATAGTGCTCTACCTTAACTGTATTTGTTCTTTGGACTGTCAATTTTTTTTCACTTAATTACCATCGCCGATGTTTGAAACAATTAGTAAATATATCTAAATTAATCTTCTCTTAAAATTAGCACCCAGATTCTTTGTATGATGTGTACCATATTGGATCTAAGTTAGCTGAAACATCTCCACCTCCCATTACCCAATAAGACCTTGGAAATGGTTCCATCTGAAACTGGCCCCATGCTAACTCTCAAAGAGAGGGAAGAATTGTGGTGGAAGAGGGTGTATTGTAGCAAGGGAGAGGGGGGAATGAGAGAGGGAGGAAGGGATTGCATTTAAGGTAGTAGAGCAACCAACTTGGAAAATAGAAAATACTGAAATAACAATAGGTTTGCGAATGATGAAATGGTGTTTCAAAGCTGTATATTGAAATGACTTTTGGGACTGAACTCTTTGTACTATATTAAAGTGACATTTGATGTGTGGAATCATGAAACTTAAACACTAGATAACGAATTTTATAGATAGGCCTTTTGCTATCTATTCTCCACAGTAAGATGTATAAATGATTGAATCTGTATAACATTTTGAGTTTGAGATTGCTGGTCTTTTTAAAAAAAATATCTGAGCCATGGTATGGTAATGAAAGTGTGAATCCCATTGTTCATATGGTTGGAGCATTCCAAAGGGAAGAAAAATGTATGATTCTAGAAACTTCAATTTCTACTAAGGTGATTATATTTTTGTTCTTTTTAATCTCTTTTATGTATGTCATTGATACTAAATATCATAGTTTAATTTATTGAATTAATACGTTTCTCATTATATTTTATTTAATGACTCTTTTTTTGCTGTTGCAACTTTCTTTCTTAAAATTGTTGTGTTGTCGTTTTGCAGACAGCTTATATAAATGTATGTGATAATCGGAGGTATTAATGTCCAGCAAAGACTTTTCAATGAAAAGCTATAGCTGCAGGAGAACCTGCTATCACCACAGCAAGGATTTACCCTGGAGCAAGCAACTGTATGCCATCTGCAAAAGCCTTTCTTTGTTTTTTCAAGATATGCACTTGATGGAAAACATCCCATGTCAGTAAAATTTATGGCTGCAGTTACTTACATACATTTGTGGAGATAGAAGCAGTAATTAGCATATGTTGTATTTGTTTTGTTCCTGCTAACTGTTTTGAAATGATAGATTTTTTTATGATCTTTTAACCAAATGTATTCCTTTAATTACTAAATTTTGTAGGAATTGCTTACAGCCTGTAATGGCTGTTTAGAATAATGTTTGGTCATCAACGTAGAAAAGTTTTGCAGTCTTGAGTGACCACTTAACTAGATACAATTTTAGAAATTACCTGACTAAAAAGACTAAAATAAATTTGAGCTTAGTTTTCTTGGGATAATTGCCAACTAATTGCCAATTCCATCCATAGCGTATGAAGTGAATCATCTTAGATTTCAGTGACAGGACATGAGCTAGTTCAGTTACCTTTGATTATCCTAAACTCAGTCAAAATCATTGAATCACCTTATCTTACGGGCCCAATCCCACGAGTGATCTCAGTTGCAGATTTCACAATTCATAGTTTACCAATATATGGGTGAATTTGATTGTTTATGATGTTATATTTCTTACAATCATTTTACTACCTATATTTCATAATGAATTACTGTCAAATTACTACTACATTCAAACTGGTAAAAGATAGTCAACTTATAAGTCAAACAGCCATACAACAGTCAGTGTAGAAGTATTTGGCCATGTATCAGTATTTAGTGGGTATTACTTCTCTTACCTTCAAAACTATCACAGATGTCAAACAAAGGTCAATGCAATGGTCAAGGTCCTTGGCCAATAGTTGGTAGGCTTGTGATATCAGAATATGATGCAATGACATCAAATGTATTGAAAATATGCATTAAATGATGTCACTGTTGACAATTTTGAGGAAATTAAGGGCTGGGGTGGAGCCATGCTATTCAACATGATCTGTGTAGTTAATAATCATGTTTACCAGGTTGGTTAGGAGAGAGAAAAATAGGGTATTAATACTGACATATCAGGAAAATCATGATAGCTTGAGTGCTGGTGGGATAATTGATAGATGATGTTAAAATGTAGTCAATTTATAATGGATGGTATCATTGACTTCTTGAAAATTGAACTTGTACACCTAGTCGTGTCTCGATTATCATGATTTCTTCTTTTTGTTTAACTTTAAAATTTAAATGCATAGTGGATTTTCCCTTTTGGAGTGAATACTTAGGGCTGGAACAATGATTGCTTATTATATTGGATTCTATTTGAAATATATAGATTCAAACATTAGCATTATGGATCATTTTTGTAGCCAGAGTGAATTACTTTATCACTGAAATAGATATATGCTATGAAGTACAGTGGCTTCACTTCTGGCAAGACATCATGTCATGAGATTTTCAAAAGAGTGCTATCAAGTACATCAGTTATGCTTGATAGATGATGTCATAATGAAGTCATTACTTCTTTGGCCTTCAATTACTTTGTTGATCATTGACAACATTGGTAACTTCAACTAAACCAATAGGTGTCAGTGACAGGAATTGAGCTACTTCAGTCACCTTTACTCATCCTTAACTCAGTCAACAATCATTGTATTACCATAGCTTAGTTGTACAAGTCTAGTCCCATGAAGTGATCTTTGTTGCAGATTTCATTTCATAGTTTACCAACATTTATGGGTGAAATGGATCATTTACGATGGTGTATTTCTCATAATCATTTTAGTACCTATATTTCTTAATGAAATACTGTTAAATTACTACTACGGTTAAACCGGTAAAAGATAGTCAACTTATCAGTTAACAGAAGCAGTACAGTCAGTGTAGAAGTATTTAGCCATGCATCAGTATTTGGTGAGCATTACTTCGTTGGCCTTCAAAACTCTCACAGATTTCAAAGAAAGGTCAATGCAATGGTCAATACTTGGTAGGCTTGAGGTATCACAATATGATGCAATGAGATCAACTATATTGAAAATATGCATTGAATGATTTCACTTCTGACAATTTTAAGGAAATTAAGGGCTGAGGTGGTACTAGCCATGCTTCTCAGCATGAGTTGTGGATTAATGATCATGTTTACCATTATGGCTAGGAGAGAATTTAAAGTCCCCTGCTAGTTTTGAGCCAATTTTTCTTTTTCCATTATGTAGCATTCAGAGAATAGGTGTTTGGGTTCAGTTCAAAAGTTTGTTTCAGTTTTATATGTTTCTTGTTTTTGCTTGATATTGTTTAGCAAAGTTCACAAAATGTATACTAGACACGCTTCTATTGACAACTGAATTAACATACAACCATTGAACTTGAACATCAAATAAATTAAATTACCTTAGGATTATTTCAGTAAGACTTAGAGTGTATAATGAATTTGATGATTATATCAGCATATGTGTTAGGGTTGATATATAAGGTATATCTGTCATCTTTTTCAGATCTTTTTGACTTGTCATTTTTCTTTTGAAATACAATATTGTGTCGTCGCTCACTCACTAAGGTTACCATCTGATTTTTGAAGCATTACAGTAACCCACATCTATATCCTTTTCCAAATGTTTATTCTCATCATCAACCCTCCAAATTTCATCAAATTCTTTTTCCCATTATGATTGTGGCTTTAAAACATTAGCATCATCATAAATTTTAGGGATAAGTGCAGGGCATTGGTTACCAAATAACTGCAATTTATTATTTATCAGCTCGTCCTTCCCATTGAAGAAAGCATAGGAAGTATTCACCTCCTTTATCATTTCAGCGGTCTCTGTGATCTTATCAGGGAAGTCATCACTATACAACATTGCAGTATTCAATTTGTCCATCACACTAGTCCTTCCTGACCATGTTCTGAAAGTAGGCTCAAGAAATACCATGGCCTCAGCAACGGTCTTGCAAGCATCCTGTAATGACCCATGCATTCTATTCACCAGTGAAGTCTTTTGTTTTAAAACACCCACCTGATCTTGTAGTATAGCAAGAACTATAGAAACAACACTGTCATTTTGTTCTTTCAAGGGCTCTTTTGTCTGGCCTCCATCTTGTGCTAGATCACCCTGTGTCTCTGTAAATGCATCTACTTTGTCTTTCACAACCACCTGGGGGATTTCACTTGTTTGTTTTTCCTTGAGTTCTTTCTTCAATTCTTCTACTTGCTCTTCCAAGGCATTGTTCTGCACCATAACTTCCTCATGTTTTTTGGCCAATGCAACCATCTGACTGAAAGTTTGCTCATATCTCTTGGACAAATCCTCTGTTTTAGCCAAGTTCATGAATGAAACTTGGGTCATTAAATGAGCAATTTCTGTGTCACTAGTATTTTGCAGATTCCATATCATCCTATTTGCCTTCTTTTCTTCTCTTATGTTCAAAACCAGAGGTTTTTGTGTAGCAGGGGCAAGGGACCAAATGACCAAAGTCTTAGATTTGGGATCAAAACTTGATCCTCTTAGCACATCATTTATTTCAATTTCAGATTTAAACATGGTATTCTCCTGCCTTCTGATCTGGTCAATAATGAAAGTAGACTGCAAGTCCCAATCAAGCATCAATAGTATTCCACTATTGAAAGATCCTTGACGGATTCTCTTACTAATATGCTGTAAGTTTTAAAATAATAAACTATGTTTTCCTGAGATTTTTGGTGGTCTTATAGAATAGACAAAAGTTGCAGAATGTTTTGTTTCTTTTTGTGTTTTTTGAGAATATTGAAGCAAGTAATGAAAGATGAACAATGCATATGAAAGGAAGCTGAAAACATGTAAGAACATTCAATAAATTAGAATTGATACAAATCGTACCAGACAGATTTTTGATTTAAATATTCAGGTAGAAACCCTTATGCCAATTCGTTGGAGCTTACAAAAAACACTAGTGCCAACTGGTGGATAGATGGTGGCCACGAATCAAGAATACATGCTACAGCTGGATGCAAGCATTCACCACAACCAGCGTATAGTGCCCAAGCTGGCAGCCCTATGTTGCAATAATCACGTCCCAACTAGACGAATCCAGCCTCTTTGTTGAAAACCTCTGAATGCACTCTGAATCATCAACACGGAATGTCACCCCTGTCTCTGACAAACAATGCACAAAGCTTGCTGAATCCACTGACAACAACTGCTGAGGGCTACGTCCAGTCCCAAACCTGGGGTTTGCATCCCAGAAGAAGAATCCCTCTACCATAGCAAATTCGCCAAAACCGGTTTCAAATGTGTAAAAAAGATGCCATCAATTAGGTTTCCATCTCCTTATATCTCCTTTCCTTTGCAATTCGAACCCTAAAAGATAATTAAGAGTGCACTTTATAATTAAATGATATTTCTCAATTATGGCATCCAAACTATAGAGAAAATGTTACTTTATTATAATTAAATAGTTCCAAGCACCAAAAAGACTCTAGAAGGTGAAAATCATGTAGCAAATTTCGAGACATTTCTAACGAGCTATAACACATAGGCATATCAAGCCAAATGAAGCCAGAAAACCCCTTATTACTCCAAAATGGCTATATACATAGCCTTATTTAAAATATTAAAACGCTAACTTAGGAAAATATTTAAATATATTAAAATATCTCCCAAATAGCCACAGAACACCCGAAACACCCCAAAATCTTGAAACTGAATATGTCATGTGCCTGTGACTGATGCCGGACAACCTGGGACAACTGGCAGTCTCATCCCTAAAATCTAGCGATGCTCCTAGAAACTAGGAAACACACTCAAATCTCCTGAAACTGAAACCAAGGGATGACCTTATAGAACCTCAACTCTGGAAGCTGACAACATCTCTTAAAAAGTAGGAACCCCCCTCCTAAAAAATAGGAATTGCCTCCAAAAATCAAGGAACTGCTCCCAACTGGTCTGCTGTTGCCTGAGACACCAAATCCGAACATTGATTAACTTGAATGAGTCTCTAATCACCTCTGCTAGCCTACGAGACTCCAATGATAGGCCAACTCCTCCGTCTCTGATGTCCACTCTAGAAAGGGGACATGACAACTATTCTGCACCAAGAACCTAGCCTGTTCAACAATGTTCAATTCACTCTCAGGGTCATACTCTTGGAGTGTCTTCACAATCTCCTCGTTTTTCTCTTCTCCTCCTTCCCCTGTTATCAAATTTTGCCTCAAATCCCTCTGTTTCATCTTTATTATAAAACTTTTGAATTCTTCTGATTTGACAAATTCATCATCCTTCATGAATTCGTTTGCCATCATCATTCTTTCATCCATCTCTGTACTCAGGATCATTTCATTTTTTCCCTACCCTTCATCTTGTGGCACAGTCTGCAATTGGGTTTTGAGTTTTCTGAAATATTTTCCATGCTCTGTTACCACAGCTTTAGCCATGCTTTTCCTTACTTCAACAACCTTGTCCTCTGTTTTCTGCTTTTTACTAGGTGGTATTCTAGCAGAAGTAGCCTCTTCCCCAGCCTCTTCATCTTCTTCCCACTATTCTGACTGCTCTTTGTTATACAAGGCCATTGTGCTTGGGGATCCTTGGGATTATACATCTTCTTCACTGAACTTTGGCACTTGTGCCATCAGACTCATAAGATTCCAACATTTTTTCAATTCTTTGGAGAAATGGAGTATCAGGAAAGAATCCAGAAAATGTACTGTCTGATTCTTTCCATTCAGCTTCTACCCTCATAAGGTCTTTCCATTTTCTTCTCCTCTCCTGAACCTCAGTTCTGTCCATCTTGTTTCTCACAATGTCTTCATCATCTAGGCCTTCATGGTCCCTCACATTGGCCCAGAGAGTCATATCTTTCAAAGCTATCTTAATGAACCTCTCTGGGTCACAGAACCATGATACTATAGTTGACATTCTATATTGCTTCAAAAAACCATTAATTTGCTCAAAGGCCTTTTTGCCTATAAGAAAATCAAATCCCACCCATAACCTAGGGACAAAAGTACCCTTCCTATGCCCTTCTAAAAATTCTTTATCTACCCAAGTGATTTGCCAAATGAATTCTAGGAAAGCAATTTTGAGTGGGACAAATTTGAGGAGAACACGTGGTGGTTGTGAGTAACCATAAACCCTAATAACAGTGAATTGATCAAAATAGAAAAAATCACCCCAATTGTGGCTGATTGGACAACCCTGAATACAATTCCAAGGTCTTAATAACCTTCTAACATTGAAAGACAGTCTTTCCCTTTTAACTCCCAACATGTCTAAAATTGGAGTGATAATCCAATTTTGAAAAAAAACAAAAGAAGAGTGACACGAAGAACTATCCCATACCTGAGTCCACCTTTGAATTGGCATCTCAATCCCATACTCTAAGTCATACAATTCTAATTCTTTATCCATAGATGCCTTGTTGTAGTACAAGATCAGAAACATCAAGTGTGAGTAGTGTTTGAAAGTAGGCACAAGAACACCTTGCTGTATCTCCACCAATGCAGTATGTATGGCTTCAACTACATAACCCACATAGTCATAATTAGTATTAACCTCTGGATGCTGAATGTCCATGGCCATCATCATCAGGTCAGCAGGAGCAGTTGAATCTCCATCAAAGCCCAGAACTTTACTCAATCCATACACTGTGCATTTTATGTAATTGTGGAAAAATAACAAGTCAAATGGTGGCTTTATGTTATCTGGAACTACAACCAAATTCCGGTCCATCCTAGGCATATATCTTGGCATTTCATGCCTCTTTATGAAGTTCTCCCGTTTATCATAATCAACCTTTATCTAGTCCAGATCAATCTCAGTACATATTGCACCGGAAATTTTAAAAGCTTCTGCAACAGTTCTTCTGTCTATGGCTACTAGGGCTTCCTTGTTTCTCTTCCTGATTACTCTAGCCACAGGACAATAGCTCTTAGCTAATTATTTAATCAAGTCCACATCAACAAACACATCAGGCACAATCAATTTGGCCATATTCATGTTCTAGGGATTGCATATAGGGACTAACTTAACCCTATTATTCCAGAAGTAGTGAAACAGAGTGTTACCAGAGTAATTGAGAGTCACCGGATTTTTGCATTGACACCATCTGTCTTTCCATTCCACCCAATTTGCACTGTTTGCGCTAGAAGTTCCGGGTAATAACTCTACAAATTCATCAGTATATTTCTTCCCTGCAGCTACTTTCTTCCCACAATTTCACGAAAGCAGAAAGAGAGAATTGTACACAATCCAGACATAATCAACTATATTCATAGCCTGTCACATCCACATCTTGTCAACTTCACTGCAATTTTCTCACACTTGCGGAATCATACCGTTGGTGTCTGCAACTAATGCTGCCATTAATTCGAACTTGTGTATCCTTGCTGGAACAGAGTATGCATTTGCTTTCCTTTTGGCGTTCAAAACCCTGGAATGAGACATGTGGCACCTTGTTGCGCACTCGGTGCATAAACCAGAAATTCAAAACCTTCTTCGCGAGTGAGCGATAAAGCCTCTTTATCATTCAGTCGCGCACTCGCAACATCTTCCTCCAAGATCATGATCATCCGGCGAGTGAACGAGAGCCATTGATTTCGCCCATATCTTCAGACGCATACTCGCAATACTTTTTCTTATCACGTTTGAACCCGCGTGAGTGAGCGACAACTAAACATGTTGCTTTGGATTTTCATTTAGTCGCGTACTCGCAACATGAGTTTGACTTGATCTTTAACCACTGCAAGTGAGCGATAACCTTCTTTGAAACAAGTCATAAACCGTGTTGCTCACTCGCGGACCCAAAAATGTTAACCGCCAAACCTTAGCGAGTGAGTGACGGCATGAAAATCTCCTTGCTCACTCACTCGCGACCCCAAAAATGTTAACCGCGAACCATCCGCGAGCGAGCGATAACAACAGATAACATGTAATACAGACCGCGTCACTTACTCGCACAACAAAATATGTTAAGTAAAAAACCTCAGCGATTGAGTGACCACCTAACCTAAACCTGACTCGCTCGTGCAACAAAAGATGTTAGATGACTTACCTTGGCGAGTGAAGGACAACATAAAAATTTCCTTTGCTCGCTCACTCGCGCAACAAAATGTTAGGTTAACTTACCTTGGCGAGTAAGCGACGACACAATTCTTTTCTTGCTCGCTCACTCGCGAACCCAAAGGCTTAAAGTAAAATTACATGGCGAGTGAGTTATAAACAACTTCAAAACATTTCTTATAACCACATCGCTCACTTGCGCAACAAGAGTAACACTTTGCAAGATTGCCGCGATTGTGCAACCACATGTCAACCAGTTTACTCGCTCACTTGCGCGGTTAAATGACTGCTTAACAAAGCGCGACCAAACATAAAGGGTAACCGCTCAAAAGACTGGATATTTATTACTTTTTTAACTCATGAAAACCCATGACTTTAACACAACAACGCGGGAAAAGACCACTTTTGAAATATGAAAAATTTCAGAATACAGTGATAACAATGGCTCCGACTGGGGAAAGTAAATTGCAAGATTGACATTAGGATCCAATAAAAACTCTGGGATGCAGACCAAAACCTAAAACAAAACTATACAGACACACACAAAACAACCAAAACTTAAAATAGGAAACTAAACGACTGTACATGGAAAATAAAAAATCATGAGAAATAGTATTTTAGGAATTGTCCATGCACTGGCAATTCCTGGATCTCACCAATAGAATCTTCCAAATAATATGAATCTTGTCCATGAAAATCTTGAATCACAAAAGGGCCCATCCACAATGATTCAAACTTCCCATGCTTACCCTTCTCTTCTTTCCTTGCATTCCATTGAAGTACCATATCATTGATCTGAAATTTTCTTTCAGTTCTTTTATCAAACAGGTACTTTGATTGCTGTTGGATTTTCAGGTTTTTCTTATGTGCTTCAGTCTTGATTTCCTCCAATTCTACCAATTGGACCATTGCATCCATCATAGGTTCTTGCATTTCAACTTCTTCTTGTAAAAACTTATACACAGGTAACAAGTTATTCAAAGGTAATCTCGCCTGAGCTCCATAAACCATCTCAAAAGGGGAAACCCCTATTGCCAACCATAAGGCTTACCGACTGATTGATGTAGACACTGATCATCTTATCTTCAGTCGTGGTGTTGTCTTTGATGAAGAACGAAGACCTTTTTAACTCTTTTCATCTGTGCAACATTCTGAGGATCAACCTTTGAAGGCTACTGATTTGGGTGTCCAACTTCCATTTGGTTCACCTGATAGGAGGGATGATGCAGATTTTGAATTTAATGAAGCACTACTTGAATTTCGTCCGTATGATGCTCCTCTTGTTGTGCCTGTTCCAGTTATTCCTCCAACATCTGATGTTGGTTCTTCTACCCTTCGGCCTAAATGATGGGCTAAGACTATCAATGATCTCTGTCCTGATGAGCTCATCGAGAGTAGATCTTCCAGAAACAAGAGCAAGCAACATGTTACAGTCAACTTTGCTCTCATGGCCGACATTAATAGTATTTTTGAGCCTCAAACATACTTTGAGGCTAAAGGGATTACTGAGTGGGAAATGAGTATGGAAGTTGAATACCAGAGTCTTCTGAAGAATAATGCTTCCTTTATGATCTTCCTCCAGTGAAGAAGCCCATTAGCTGAAATGGGTCTATAAAGTTAAGTACAAAGCTAAACAATATCTTTCATTCATCTATTCAACATAAACAACTTCTAAGTGAGAAATAGGAAATCATGCAACACTCCAAAATAACACAAGTATTTACCAAGCTCCAATGAATTTGGAATTACTTTGGTAGTGTCTCAGCAACAATTTCACCCAATTCTCCTTTACAAATGAAATGAGGAAACCTTATATAGAGGCCTTAAGTACAGTGACCTGCCCAGATTGATCCAATATCAACAGTCAAGATAATTCCAAGCAACCCTAATTAGGGTTTGTTGCAACTACCACCTAGAAGCATTAAATGCTGGCCGATGAGAAAATTACATTGCTTTGAAATACATATCCTTTTTAGGATGGACCAATGAGAAAATTCTAAATGCATTCCACATGCCAACTTGGAATAACTTGATTGGTTGAACTTGGACATGTCAAGATGGGACCACTTGATTCGTTAAAGATGGTGCCACCTCAACATGCTTATCTTGCAATATTTGTATCAACTCCACTTCTTCATCCACCTTCATGAGATTTTTTCTTTACCTTCACCTTGCACACACTGATCTTGATGTTGTCACTTGCATTGTTTGTTCACCATTATCTTTCATGCAATCATTTTTGTCTTCGAATCTGATTTGCATCTTGACTTTCCTTATTCCATGATATGTGTATATTTGCAATTCGATCATCACCCTTGGTTGAGGTTTTAAACAAATTTGGATATACAACATTGATCATTTATACATGATGCTTTCTTTATGGGACATTGATTCATTTTGCAAGGCACCTCAAAATCCTTTCCTTTACATCATTGAAGTTGTGATGTCCCTTTTACTTCATGTTGCTGGGTCCTTCCTATTAATCTTGGATTTCCGAGGGAAATTCAAGATTGAGATAGCATTTCTCTAATCGTAGAACTTATTTACTTTCCTTGCTCTTTGAATTCCTCTTCATGTGGTTGTTGACTTAGGCCATTCCACTTGCATTTCCATTTTTGGTTTCCAATCCTAACCTTTTTTGCTTGCTTGATAAATCACTTGCGACTGCCCTATTGATGTTTCCATGTTGACATTGATGTTGCAATCATCTTCATGCATGAAATACTCGACCTTGAACATCATCCTTGTACATGAAGAAGCTCAGCCCCATGTCATGTTCTTGATTGCCTTCTTCATCTTGAAAATCGTCCTTCACTTGTACCTCCTCTATGCATGAATCCTTCAAAACAAGAGGAAATACTTGTATGAGAAGTAAAGTTTTCGTAAGAGAATCACTAAAACTTTTGATCAAAACTTGAAAGGAGTCAACCCGTGAGGACTCTTACACATGATTTGCAAATTTACCCCGTAAAATTCCTGACATCCTACTTTCAACCTATTGATCTTTTGACATCAATTTTTGATTTTTTGATCTAATTTCTGATTCTTCTGAGTTTCATATTCCTTATTTTCACTTGATATTGCTTGAACACTTTCAGAAAATGCATACTTTTGACATAATTCTTACTTGGTTCAATCAGAACTTCACCTTTCCATGATGGAATTCTAACTCTTACCTGCTGGGACTTTCAAATATCTCTGAGTTTTCACAAGAACTTACCCAGATTTCTGATATAATTCACAACTTTTCCTGCTTATGATGAGAATACCTCGCCTTCTTTCTGAGTTTAAGCAATCTTGTCCTCCTTTGGCTTTTGCTAAATGCCTAGTCTCAACCTTCAAGTTCTGATTTTTGCCTTTGCTGCTCTGACTACGGTCAATTTGTCTTGTAATTTGCATTGAATTGTGATTGAAATGAAGGCATTTTGTAATGTCCCCTCTTTCCTAGTGTTCAAGTATTGATCATCTTGCTAGCCTTTATTTTTATTCCCGAAGGCTAGAGCAAATTTAATAAGGGAATAAGATGATAATTAAATATGAAGGGCAAAAAGCTATAGTTACACTCATAAAATCATATTTGATTATTCTTGGGCCACTTAAAATAATGTATAGAGGGGATTTAATTGTTTCTAGGTGATTCGACTTACTTGACCAATTAATTATCGTGGGCCCAAGCCAGGTAATAATAATAAGCCGACTTATTTAAGTGAAGCGATTATTCAAATTGGGAGATTATTATTTCATGTTGCAATTCGATGGAGGAAAAGACAAATTATATAAGGAAAATCGTGGGGCGCATTCATTCATTCGTGACTTGGTAATTTTTCTGATTTTTGGTCTCTGAGAATCGCTGCACATTGAGAAATTCTCCAGGACGGAACCCCTGGTAATCTTTGGCATGGATGAAACCCCAGGCCATTTGCGTTTGCATAATCCTCTAGCAGTTTGTGGTCGCAGCCATTAATTGCAGTATATTTATGTATGATCAAGGAAGTTCGCAGGGCAGATTTGAGCAACTGGGCGACTGCATTTAAACTCCAACTTCAGGTCCACATTAGGCGACTCATATAAACTTCAGACACAGCCATTGTGGAGAAAAACACAGCATTCAAAGGCACTGGAATTTGCAGACTACATCATGGATATCAACAAAGGCTTTCCAAGAGATTGGTATATGGCATAATAACCTCTAATGTTTCCCTAGAGAAATCGCATCAATACAAACATGCTTGTATTAAGCATTGGAATTTCTGATTACAATAAAATATCTAGGGTGTTGTAGTTTCTATGGAAACTCTATTGTTTTAAATTCATTGCAAATTTATGTTGATGCGTGCATTATATTACCTATGATCTGAAATAAACTTCATGAAAAACATTCAACAAAATACACAATTTGCAATAAATCCCAGCAAGGGATATTTCACATTTGATCTGTCTTTATTGACATCACTTTAAAGGACGCACCGATTTGGGTCAAGTCCGACCTGGTATTAGCATTTAAACAATTTTATTTGCATCTCCTTTACATTTCCAACAGGCCGACGTTCTCAAACACTTAAACATTTGATTTTGCAAATTAATATAACCAAACAGGTTGACCTCATAACAAGTTCAAATTTCACTTTTTGATGGCAATTTCATTGTTTAATTTCCTTGGAAATTTGTCCTTTGAGGGGTTGAAATTTTGACCCTCATTAGGAATTTACCTTGAGCAATTTTCATAAGCCTCCAAGATCAGGTTGAAAATCCACTACCTGATCGGATTTTTTCAAAATGCAAGTCTGATTTTCATTATCTCTTTGGAAATTGATCCAATTGAGGGTTGAGATTTCGACATTCATTAGGAATTTTCATTGAAACTTGCCCAATGAGGGGTCGAAAATCCAACCCTTATTGGAATTTTTCCTTGAGGGTTTTCAATTGCATATGAGGATCTCAAAGGGGAGATCAAAAATTCACCTTTTGTCAGGATTTTTCATTAAATTGGGATTGGAATTTACATGTTGGTTTGGATTTTCATCAAGTTGAAATCGGAAATTTCATGCTTGTTCAGACAGATTGCTTCGTGCAGGTCAGAATTTGATGCTTTCTCGGAATTCACTCACAACCTTGGTTACAAATTAGGGATTTGTTTGGAACCTTCATGGAGATCAAGTTGGAAATCAGAAGGTTGTTTGGATAAACGCTTAAGATCTGGCCGGATTTTTGTTAAGTGTTTGGAATTTTCCCCAAAATAGATCGGATTTGACCTTGCTCAGGATTCTTCATCAACATGTAGGTCATATTTTCACCATGCCTTGGGATTTTTCCTCAAACACAAATCAGAAATCAGGAGTCTGTTTGGATAAGCCACCAAAATTACATCGGAAATTAGGCATTCAACAGGACAAAATGCTTCATTTAGGTTGGAAATGTATGCCTCATTAGGACAAACACCTCTTCTAGATCTGGAATTAGACATCCGATTGGAACTTTGTCATGCCTTACAATTATCTCTTCAAATGCAGATTAGAAATCCCATGTTTGTTAGGAATTTCTCTTAAGAGCAGATCATAAATTTCACAAGTGTTTGAAATTTTTCGTTGAGAGGATATCAGATTTCCACTACTTGTTAGGATTACTCCTTAAAAAGAGGTCGAAAATTCACTCCTCACTTGGAACTTTCATTGAAATCAGATCAGAAATCAGGCATTTGTTAGGATTTCATTGATAACTGAAATCACAATCGTTAAAATTGTTTGGAATTCCTTGCAAGGCTGGGCGGAAATTAGACCCATGTTAGGATAAATGCTTGTAGTTGAACACGAAACTTAGCCTTGTAAAGAAAAAGGTCGGAATGTCTATGTTTGCTTGGATTTCTTATTGAGAAAACTCATCATGCCTAAATAATTCATCACAAGATGGTTGGAGATCCACCCTTTTTGTTTGGAATTATTATTACCCATTTAATTGGATTCCCAAATTTGCTCAAAATGTTGAGCTAAGTTTTGAGGTTTGCATAAGGATGAGTGCCAAGAAGTGGTCGGAAATCTCATGGTCAGGAATTTTGTCAAAGGGCAAGTCAGAATTTTCACACTTGTTTGGATTTTCATCCAAGACTGATTGCATTTCCTTGACACTAAAGGAATGTGATCAAAAGGAGGTCAGAAATTAGACAGGCCTTCGGGTCTTTTAGTCTCAAAGCATTGAAATTCCTAACCTTCTCAAAGAATCCGACTTGTAAACCTAGAGTTCTTTTGCACTCATCGTTCCCCATTTTTCTCAAGGGTCCAATTCCTCACATCATGGACTTCTACGTTGCCCAAGTTTCATACCTCATCCACCTGAGACATGCAAAAATCGCTGCCAAGCTAAGACTAACCTAGGAAAACCACTTAAACTACCAAGCAAAAAAGAGGGGGTCCCCATTTGTAATGGGGTGATGTGTGTAAAGGTCACAACAAATTGCTGTCCAGTGAAGGGTTGCTGCGCCATCTAATACCTTAATCTTTTTACGCCTGCTAATGATCCTTAATCAAGCCGTTGCTTGCTTAAGATTTTCTAATCGCTATTTCTGTAGATTGTTGCTGTTTCTGATGATTCTATTGCTGGCTTCTATTCATTTACTAATCGTATTTCTTATCGTTGTTTCTACTTTGATTATTTATAGGATATTCACTGCTTATTCTCCCCTCAACTTAGAACCTTTTTCCTCGTTTTATATCTCTTCAACGTACCCCTTTGCCCAAGGGATGTGACTCTTGAAAGATGGGTGACTCTACGAAGGGAGGTTGTCCCTTGCAAATTTAATTTTCTTTTTGAAATTAAATTTAAATGCAACAACAATGTAAGGTCGGCCCACACAAAGGCTAATTTAGATGGTGCTAATTTAGGGCAAGCTAGGTCGGTCTTACTTGCTACAATTATCTTTTCTATATTTGTATTTATATAGTTATGACTTCTTTCGGATTGACAGGGCCATGACAGTCCTCCCCTCCCAAAATTGTTTGTCCTCAAGCAATGTTAGTCTTCATTGAATCCAACTCAATCCTTAGAGATTTAGGGTGTAATTAGCTTTTGCTGTGCAACAATAGAATTTAGAATTGACATGGTTTGTAAGTTTCTCGTACTCTTGTTTTGCGTTACTTTGTAAATGGCTAGGTTGTCCCAATGTTTGCTCATCATTGTATGCATCTTTTAATATTAAGGCAAAAACTTATATATTAAGATGAGGATTAGAATCATGACAAACATCTATGGTCTTAATTGGTGATGTTTTCTATTGATGTTTGTCTTCTTTCCCTAGACACATTGTATATGACATTATTTGGCTTATTAGGAATGCTTCCCAATTTCTTTAATGGGTAATTGAATCATTACTTTACATTAAAATCTCTTCATAGGTAGTAGGAATTTAATAATACTATTTTGGATCATAAACTTATGTGTTTCAATTTCTTTATTGATGACTGACCGCATTATGTATAACTAACGAGAGTGAAAACTAGGAATTCGTTCACTGAATCCCCTGGTTTGTTTAGTAGTTATACCGTAACACAATTGTAAATTCATGAATTTGATTGTATAAGAATAGTGATAGATTACTATGTTCAATCTTTTTTTGAACCTTGAATCAATTTATGATAAGTATTGTTTTGGGTCAGGAAATGTAAGAGATCTTGGTACCAAGATTATCGATTTGAACCCTAGCTGTTTTACTTCCTCATTATCTACTTTTCTTGAAAGATATGTCATGTTTTATAAGCTGTGGGGTGACTATATCCAAGGCAAAGTTGATAAACTAGAGTGATAGGTTTCTTAACAATGTGCAAAGGTCTGTACCATTTTATGATGGTCATTTGATCAATTGGATATGGAGTTAATAACTCTTGTGCCTTAGGGGATGGTATTGTCAATATAGCATGTTCGTTACCTGCGTTTTATGGTTATTGTCCTATGACTTAGCACCTTGTTATTGTTTGTCATGAATATATTGTATGGTTATTACTCTCAACACGTTTCCTTTCACAGTTTATGACAATTTATAGGTAGATTTTCTATACTTATCAAGTTCTTACATTGTCACTTCATGGTGTTAGAATTTGTGTATTGAGTATTCTTTCTTGCCCTTCTTAGGCATACCCTTATAGATTTACATGGTATTGTTAGGCCAACAATCATCAGGTTGTGTTTTGTACTAGTCTTTCATTGGTTATTAGGGGATAGTGAGAGTCATGTTTGCATAAAGAATGTACTTCATTTTAATTTGAATGCAAGAATATGGCTCTTGAAACATTTATAAGTATTCATGGAATTAACATGAAGTTTATGCTGAAAATACAAGACATGAATCAAACATGTAAAGCATGGAGTATTCACTTGAATACACATAAGCCATGAATCGTATACATGGAGAGCATGAAGTATGCACCTGAATACACACACAGTTAAAAGCATAAGGCATGAAACATATACGCAAAATTCAAATACACAGTTAGCATAAGCATGAATTCGCTTAAGTCATGAAGCATAGAAGTGAATACATGTAGTGCATAAAGCATGAAGTATATACATGAATTCACTTGGCGCATAAAACATGAAGTGTATACATGAATTCACTTAAGTTACAAAGCATACACGTGGATACACATTGCGCACAATCATGAAATATACACACAAATAGACTTAAGTGATGACGGATTTATGTGAATACATGTAGTGCACAAAGAATGAAATATACACACGAATACACTTATGTATCATACACAAAATACACACGAATCATACATATGAATACATGCAAGGCATGAAGAATACACAAGAATACACTTAAGGCATGAATCATACACATGAATATTCATAAGGCATGAATCATATGCAAGAATATTCGTAAGGCATGAATCATACACATGAATACACTTAAGGCATGAATCATACACTTGGCATGAAGCAATATAAATGCATGTAAGACATGAAGTATACATGCTAGGCATGAAGCAATAAATACATGTTAGATACGTAAAGCATGAAACAATGCCATACATTTAAGGCATGAAGCTCTAAATAAATACATGTCAGACATAAATACACAACAAACATGTAAGGAACGAAGTAATACACATAAATACAAGTCAAACATGTAAGGTATGAAGCTATACACAAAAGCACAAAGTGTACAGGAGGAATGTTCTCATGGAGTAAACATGCTGAAGTCCGTCAGTTGTGAAGCAAACACAAAGCATACATGTGAAGAGCATGGATATAAACTACACAAGGAGTAAGAATGCTTATACTAGACATGAAGTAGTTAAGGGCAGGTACATATAGAAATGCAATGTTTACATGTTCGATTTTATTTTTTACCTATTTAAGAAAAAGGGCTGAATAGTCAACCCTAATTAGATGGCGGTTAAAGTAGGTTTGTCTTGTAGGCTGGCAGGATTACACTTCAATACCAATAGTGGCGTCCTCTTCCTAATTTGCCCTAGAATCACGATTGCAACAAAGTAGGGTTAGGGTTACATCTTACCAAGTGGATATTCCTTTAAATATTTCGATCCTGGATTTGAATCTCGCAATCATAACATAAACAATATATAGAATCATATATCTATATATGTATTCAATGATTAGGATTAGATTACATCATAATCATAGACTATCAATACCATTATGTAAGCATATTAAAGATTGGAGGAAGAAACATGATAGGTCTGCCTGATGCCATTTATTCACTAAGCCCAAGAGTGGATGTTTGCTAGAGCCCTCCTCTTTGCTTGCTTAGTGGTTTGCTTGTACTTTCTTTCCCTATCAATGCCTCATCCTTCCAAAGACACATGCCACCCTGCGGAATCGAGCATGAGGCTGTAAGGGGGTTTCTCAGTCGTATGTAAGTCCTCTCATGGCCTCCTTACATGATGCAAGTGCTCTCTTGGCCTCCTTACATGACCCTCTTAACCCTTCACTTACACCTCAGACCCTTCCTACGACGTAGGTTGCAGATAGTTGAGAACATCCTATATTCTTTTATGAACATTCATCTCAGCATTATTCATGAATACATGTATATAGATATACCACAATTTACTTGTAAATAGGAAAAATGCTTAAATGTCAGATCTGATAATGTCAGTTTGCCGATCTGTAGAGGAGTTATTGTATACAGCTGCTGAACAATCTTATCAATTACCTTAGTCCTTTGGGCGCTAATGCTAACTTGCTTCTACATTTCCTGATGGTTGTGTTTGTAGATGTAATGGACTGCTGAGTAGGTTTTATTGCTTGAATTGATATATTGACTGCTGCAGCTGCTTTTACCCTTTTCACTATTGTGCTGTGACCCTCTATACATATATATCTCAACGTTTCCCTTGAAGTTGTGTATCCTTTGGAAGTGGTTGCCCTTCCATAAGGGTCGTGTCTCCTTGGATCTGGTTCTTACTGGTTCCTCTTCATAATGCTTGAATCACTGACCAGTGAAGGGTCACTGCCCCTTCTAATACCTTAGTTTCTTTAGTCCTGCGAATGATCCTTAATCAAGCCGCTGCTTGCTTAAGATTTTCTAATCATTGTTTGTGCAGATTGTTGCCTTATATTAATTAATTAAACTGCTATTTCTAATTATTCTATCGCTGGCTTCTATTCATTTACTAATTGCTGCTTAGGGTGTTTCTAATCACTGTTCTCTAATCTGATTATTTCTAGGATATTCGTTGCTTATGCTCCCGTAAACTTCAAACCTTTTTGCTTGTTTTATCTCTCCTCAACATACCCCTTTGCCCAAGGGATTTGACTCTTCCAAGATGGCCGACTCTACTAAGAGAGGCTGGCCCTTGCAATTTTCTTTTTCTTTTTGAAATTAATTTAAACAACAATGTGAGGTCGGCCTATACAAAGGCTAATTTAGATGGTGCCAATTTAGGGTAAGCTGAGCCTTACTTGGAGATGTATGACTTAGAATATATATATATATATATATATATATATATATGAAGGAGAAGAGTGTGTGTTGTAAGTGAAAAGACAATCAAGCATATACAACAGATTTATGAGGAGCCATTAATGAGAAAATAAATTGCAGATTTAATGAGAAGAGTATAAGGAGTTTATAGCAGATTTACAAGGGGAGATAGTGATCATTTCTTGGCAGATTTATGATTAGTGTGTGGCAGATTCAAGAAGGGAATTGTAACAGTTTGAAGAACAAAGTTATAGCTTTTGTGAAGACATTTTGAATGAGGGGTTGATGTCTACAAAATTTGTAACAAGCAAAGTAATACAAGTGGTTTTTTGCTGTGGTTTTCTCTCGCAAGGGTTTCCTCGTAAACTTTGTTGTTGTTGTGTTGCTCATTGTATTTTATTGAAAATAAAGGTATCTTACAGGAGTACAAAGATGAAAAACCTTCTTGTTGCTTGAAAATTAAGTACAAAAGAATGCTTTAACTCAAATATGGAGCAAAACAGAGTTACAGTGCAATATTCTTATTGGAAGAAATGACAACATTTACAACTTTAGCCAAAGTTTGCAAGAACTAACTCTAAACTGCGTCCTAAGTGTGACTATGTAGGCTGCAACCATCTCCACATGGTAGAGAACCTAGGGCTCACTAAAAGCAGAAAGTAAATGCTTAGGAGTTGAGTCAACGTACTTTGTGTGGACAGCTGAAGTGTTCATTGACGAGTCTTAAATTGCCTTGACTTGTTGGAGCTTCTGACACTTGGTGAGTTGCTGATGGGGTTGCTAGATGCTTGGAATGTGTTGGAACTGCATCTTAAATCCTTGGATAGTCTTCAAACTAGGTCAAAACTGCCCCAAAATGCTCTATATCTGCTCAAATAGCTTGATTAGTCAACAATCTACCCCTATATTGTTGTTCCACCTTCTCAAACTGCTCAACCATCCCTCCTAAAAGCTTGAAAAGTGTCCACAAGTGCCCTGTTTTGGGTAAAACTGAATTAGACCACCAAAGGCCCCTTAAACTGCTCCAAACTTAATGATTATGGCATATAACTGTCTCTTGAATACATCTATGTCTGAGCCACCTCCACACATGTAAAAATGACTTTTGGGAGTCCTTAAAATGCCTTTTTCTCTGAACTTTAAGCCTCTATTATCTGCACTTATCACTTATGCCTTTGTCTTTGTTATAGTAGTGTCTTTCATCTTGCAGCACACATACATAGACCCTTCCCAACATCTTAAAATGATCTTCATGTACAACTATGAGGGTGTTTTGATGAGATGGCCATCCCCAGGTTTGATACCGAGTTATAACTAATTTTGCTGTCCCCTTTATTATTGTCCTTCAAGCCTATAATCCCTTTGTGCAACACCTATTAGCTCATTGAGACTGTATTTGTTCTAGAGTTTCTACAGTCACATTGATTTTGTCAATCATTGTCACTATAAAATGTCTATTTTATCTTTAATGCTTTGCTATAAAGACCACTTTTTCAAGTCTTATGAAAGGAGCTACTGTTACATATTCATCTTAGTGTTTTGTACTAAGGTCTTTCTTTGTCTTCTTATATTGCCTATTTTGTATTTTGGGATTGTCTCCTCACAGTTCATGCATGTTTATCTTGTAAATTGGAGCATGACCATTGGTGCAGGAGCACCTAGGTAGGGCTACTGGAAGACCTAGGGTTCCTAAGTGTTTTTGGCTTGTAGCGGTTCTTGCCAAACCACTAGATTAATAAGGGGGTTAAGTTAGCCCTAGTGTGTGGTGTGTTAAGTTAGGATGCCTTAATAGGTATTTAGAGACCTTATTTGCAAGCAAGTCCACATTAGGTCAATTAGGGTGTTTTTGTCCATTATAATGTTAAATTGGACAAGTAAGGGACTTGAGGTCCTATTTCTTTGTAATTACACCTTAGATGGGCATTTGGTGAAGTTTGGTGGACTTTTGACGAAGGTTAGATAGAAAATCCAAAAAGATGTAAAAGTTGTCAATGTTGTCATTGACAACATTTGTTGCAAAGTTGCAACTTCGAGCAATTGGTTAGATAACTATCTGAAACCGATACTTTTGTGTCTTGGCCAACTACTTAAGGCTATCCTTGACCTTTGTGAAGCGTTGGATTCATTGTGTCAGAAAGTGTACGGACTGTATAATTCAAGAACAATTGCAGTTTGAGTATTTTCTGAGCATTTGGTATTGAGATGGATTGAATCATCTACTGTAGCTTTTGTTTATGTTAGTGTAGCATGTTTTAGGATTCTGTGTGGAGGTAGATTTCTATTTTTCATAGATTTAGTTGCTTTTGTAAATTAGTTTAGTTTCTGTCTAGTCGTTGGCCTGAATCAGGCATCTTGTGCAAATGGGGTCATAAGTCCACTTCCCACCGTGGAACTTGCACGGGCCTTTGGGATTTGGAAGGTGACTCCATGTACAGGGGCCCTGGAAAGCATGGGAGCAATTTATAAGGTGATGCCCTAGGAGAGCCAGAGATGCATGGCTAGGGGTCACAGGCAATTGCAGAGCAAGTTTGAAGGATTGAAAGCATTCATTGCTTCAATCAGTGATTGTGGGGAGATAGTAGGGTGTATGGAGGAGCCACAACTCGGAGGAGAAGTTTTGGTATGATGATTTGATGGGCAAGAAAACCATTTCTTGGTGCAGACAGTATAATTGCTTACAAACCTTGATTTTTAGGCTTAATTGTAGGAAGTACTGTACGGACACTTTTGGAAGCCAAGACCTAGAAAATCCTTTGGTTCTTGATAAAGGGTATTAGCATATATTGCTAGTTTTCTGACTTGTTAAGAAGTTTTACAAGTTATTTGAGTTTTCCCTCATAATAGGCCTAATTGCTTGTATCCCTATTTTGGGTCAATTTGGCTTAGTTCTTGGAACTTGTTAAAGGTTCCTTGGCCAAATGAGTTTGGGGACATTGGATTTGATCCAATTAATAGTCTTATGGACTATCTTTCCATAGAGAAGCTTTCTTGATCAACTGAAGATCAAAGTGTTGTAATTGAGTAAGAAGAGCATTATGACTAATGATGTGTAGTTTCATTTCTTTGTTGGTGTACCCAAACTGAATCAGAGTACGATTTTGGGGAAAGGATCCTTGAAGGTTAGGGTTAGTGAAGAACCCTGATTGGGCTAGAGGAGAGGCCCATTGAACCCTAGTGGAGATTAGGGTTGAAGATCAAGGTTTGGTGTTACATCAGATTTGTATCAGAGCAAGTTGAGAAACTTGGGAAGTTAGTGTATGTCTGCAGCTACTGGCGAATCAGTAGGAGAGTCAAGGATGGTGAAAAATGCAGAGTTAGGTAAGGAAGTTGATGAGCAAAAGGAGTAGAACAAACTCCTTGAAGAAGCCTTAGAAGGGATGAAGGGCTAGAAGAAGTTGCTAATGTCGCAGCTAGAACCAAAGAAGTTGAAAGTAGTGATAGGGGTAAAAAGATAGCAGAAGAAGACCTTATCCCTGATCCAGACCCTGTCTTGAATGAAGAGCCCTTCCTAAAGCCATAAAATCCCTAGGCGGAAAGGCATTGGAATGTATCCCACTGTTTAGTGGAAAGATGGACATAGAGGCAGTAATGGATTGGATTGAAGGAATGGAGAACCATTTCCAGTGTGAAGGAGTGGCTGAAGCACAAAAGCTCAGGGTGGCCAAATCAAGACTCATAGGGTCAGCCTTAACATGGTGGAAATACCTTCAAGATGAGAGGGTAAGAATGGGTAAGCAACCCATAGCAAATTGGAATGCAATAGTGACCAAGCTAAAGGAGAATTATCTTCCTGGAGACTATGAGATTCAGCTTCATAGGAAAAGATAGCAGAGTTTGAAGCAGTGACAGGGGTAAAAAGATAGTAAAAGAAGACCTTATCCCTGAACCAGACCCTGTCTTGAATGAAGAACCCTTCCTAAAGCCATAAAAACCCTAGGAGGAAAGGCATTGGAATGTATCCCACTGTTTAGTGGAAAGATGGACATAGAGGCAGTAATGGATTGGATTGAAGGAATAGAGAACCATTTCGAGTGTGGAGTGAGTGAAGCACAAAAGCTCAGGGTGGCCAAATCAAGACTCATAGGGTCAGCCTTAACATGGTGGAAATACCTTCAAGATGTGAGGGTAAGAATGGGTAAGCAACCCATAGCAAATTGGAATGCAATGGTGACCAAGCTAAAGGAGAATCATCTTCCTGAAGACTATGAGATTCAGCTTCATAGGAAAAGACAAAATTTGAAGCAAAAAGACTTAGATGTGGCCTCATACAGAGGAATTCCAAAGATTGTGTCTTAGATCTAAGCAACAAGAAGAGGAATCAGTCAAAGTCGCTAGGTACTTGGGTGGATTGAAATGGAACATCCAAGAAGAAATCAGTTTGTGGACACCGACCACAGTGCAAAGGTGTCATCAATTAGCCCTAAGAGTGGAAGAAAAGAATAGAATGAAGGGTGATTCCAACTTCAAGAGCAACAGAGGTAGAGGAAGAGACCAACGGGGTCAAAGAGGAGGCTATCAAGGCAGAAGCAATGAGCCAAGGTCACAAGGAGAGAACAAGATGACAGAGCATAATACTGAAAGCACTCCAAGAGGGGGCTTTAACAGAGGCAGGGACAATCAAGGAGGTTCCAGTAGAGGGAGAGGAGGTAGAAGTAACTCATACTTTGCGAGTATGAAGTGTTACAACTGTGGTCAATTAAGCTATCCAGCATATAGGTGCCCTGACAAGCCTACTACTTCAAATCATGACAAAAGAGTGGCTTATGCTCATGAGGACACTTCAAGTGTCAAAGCAACTGAGATTGACCATCTGGATTCAGAGATGGGTGAAAACTTAATGTTTAGAAGGGTATTGATAAGGCAACTAAGTAAAGATGAGCCTAAGCATAGGAGGGCTTTGTTTAGGATAGGATGCAAGATCCTTGGCAAAGTTTGTAAGGTGATAGTGGACTTTGGTTCCACTGATAATATCATCTCAGAGGAAGCAGTCAACAAACTCAAGTTGACCAAAGTACTCCATGTGAATCCCTATAAGGTGACATGGCTCAACAAAGGCCAAAGTGTACTGGTGAATGAGCAAACATTGGTTGAATTCTCCATAGTAGGGTATAAGGATAAACTCTTGTGTGACATCCTACCAATGGATGCTTGCCATTTGCTGTTAGGAAGGCCTTGGCAATTTGACAATGGGGCAGTATATGATGAAAAGGAGAATTCTATAACATTCAAGAAAGGAGGTAGAACTTTCAAGACTCAGTCTTTGCTAGAAGATGAAGAGCCACAGTCCAAGACTCCTAATGTTATGTTGTGTACTGGAAAGGAGTTTGTGAGGGATCTCAATGATGATGAGAAGGAAGGGTATGCTATTGTGATCAGACCTAAGGAGGAAGAAAAACCAGTCAAGGAGCCAATGCCATCAGAGATACAAGCATTACTTGAGAAGTACAAAGACATAGTGAGTGATGGCACTCTTGCTACCTTACCTCCTAGAAGGGTAGTAAGTCATCAGATAGAATTTGTCCCTGGTGCATCTTTTCCTAACAAGGCAGCATACAAGTTAACCCCTGATCAGAATTTGGAAGTGGCAAGGCAAGTGCAAGAACTCTTGGATCAAGGCTTGATCAAGAAGAGTATAAGCCCACGTGCAGTCCCAGTTGTGTTGGCATCCAAGAAGGGAGGAAAATGGAGACTTTGCACATATTCAAGAGCTATAAAAAGAATCACAATAAGGTATAGGTTCCCCATACCTAGGATTGAGGATCTCATAGATTGCCTTGGAGGGGCAATGCACTTTACCAAGTTGGATTTAAAGAGTGGTTATCACCAAATCAGGGTGAAAGAAGGGGATGAATGGAAAACAACATTCAAGATCACAGATGGGTTATATGAATGACTTGTAATGCCATTTGGTCTCTCAAATGCTCCGAGCACATTCATGAGGCTCATGAATGAAGTGCTCAAGGACTTTACAGGGAAGTTTGTAGTTGTATATCTTGATGATATACTGATATTTAGCAAGACAAAGGAGGAGCATATCAGGCATGTAGAAGCAGTGTTGCAGAGATTACATGAAGAGAAATTTGCTATCAACCTTGAAAAGTGTGAGTTCTTCAAGCAAGAACTAGTCTATTTGGGCTTTCTAGTGTCCAAAGGGTCTTTGAAGATGGACCAAGAGAAAGTTGCAGCTATCCTCAACTGGCCACCACCTACCACAGCAACTGAGGTAAGAATTTTTCATGGCTTATCACAGTTTTATAGGAAATTTATCAGGAAATTTAGTGGTATTTGTGCTCCTTTGTTGGATATCATTAAGGGTGGGGACAAAGCTAAGTTTAGGTGGACCTTAGAAGCAGAGAAAGCTTTTGAGTTGTTGAAAAAGCAAGTAGCCACTCAACCCATCCTACAACTGCCAAGCTTTGAGAAATTGTTTACCATTAAGTGTGATGCTAGTGGAATGGCAGTAGGGGGTGTATTGAGTCAAGAGGGTAGGCCAATTGCCTTATTTAGTGAGAAATTGAATGAGGCTAAGAAGAAATACTCTTCTTATGACTTAGAACTATATGCTTTAGTTCAGTCCCTTAGAAAATGGAGGCATTATCTGTTGCCCAAAGAATTTGTGGTGTTCACTGACAACCAAGCCCTTAGTTACATTAATACTCAGGAAAAACTAAGCAATAGGCATTTGAAATGGATGGAGTATTTACAAGCATTTACCTTTACAATAAAGCACAAGAAAGGGCAGCTCAACAAGGTTGCAGATGCACTAAACAGGAGGTTGCTTATAGTCCAAGAAGTCCAATTGAATAGTATTGGCATTGATAGTTTCAGAGATCTCTACAAGGAAGATGAGGACTTTGGGGAAGCATACAAGGTGTGTGTTGACTTTCAAAACCATTTCCATAGCAAATTCTCAGAGTTTACTTTACATAATGGATTGTTATTTAGGGGTAATCAGTTATGTGTGCCAAGAGGCTCTATGAGAATGAATCTCATACAGGAGAAACACAATGGGTGTTTAAGTGGTCACTTTGGTATGAACAAAACCTTGGAGCTTGTGCAAAGGTTCTACCATTGGCCAAAGTTGGTAAGAGATGTT
>MU227649.1:6853788-6867956 GCA_018584345.1 Thuja plicata
CATGCAGAGGACTTCACACACACTATGAAGGAGATACATGATCAAGTCAAGAAGACAATCCAAGACAGTCAACAAAAATTGAAGGCCAAAGTTGATGAAAAGAGGAAAGACATTCAGTTTGAGGTAGGTGACTATGTGATGGTTCATTTGAACAAATCTCGGCTCCAGAAGGGTATCCCTACCAAATTGCAGATGAAGAAGGTGGGACCTTGCAAAATCCTCGCCAAATATGGGGCTAATGCCTATAAGATAGACTTACCATCAGATTTGAGCATATCTCCGGTGTTCAATGTACAAGACTTAATCCAGTTCAGAGGAAAGATAGATGAGATCAATCAAAGCAGTCAAGGAATCAGTGGTGATGTTGTAGCTATTGTATTACCTCCCAAACCACAGTTGGTAGCTGACAAAGTTCTAGATTCCAGGGTTCAGAAGAGTACAAGGCACAGGGTCTACATGGAACACTTGATTCAGTGGAAGGATAGACCAGAATCAAAGGCCTCATGGATTGCAGAGGCAGACTTCAAGAAGGTGGGCATTTCAGAGGATATCTTGTCTACAGGAGTGACATAACTTTCCCTTGTGGGGGAGTATGGTGCAGGAGCACCTAGGTAGGGCTACTGGAAGACCTAGGGTTCCTAAGTGTTTTTGGCTTGTAGTGGTTCTTGCCAAACCACTAGATTAATAAGGGGGGTAAGTTAGCCCTAGTGTGTGGTGTGTAAAGTTAGGATGCCTTAATAGGTCTTTAGAGACCTTATTTGCAAGCAAGTCCACATTAGGTCAATTAGGGTATTTTTGTCCATTATAATGTTAAATTGGACAAGTAAGGGACTTGAGGTCCTATTTCTTTGTAATTACACCTTAGATGGGCATTTGGTGAAGTTTGGTGGACTTTTGACGAAGGTTAGATAGAAAATCCAAAAAGATGTAAAAGTTGTCAATGTTGTCATTGACAACATTGACAACATTTGTTGCAAAGTTGCACCTTCGAGCAATTGGTTAGATAACTGTCTGAAACCAATACTTTTGTGTCTTGGTCAACTACTTAAGGCTATCCTCGACCTTTGTGAAGCTTTGGATTTATTGTGTCAGAAAGTGTACGGACTGTATAATTCAAGAACAGTTGCAGTTTGAGTATTTTCTGAGCATTTGGTATTGAGATGGATTGAATCATCTACTGTAGCTTTTGTTTATGTTAGTGTAGCATGTTTTAGGATTCTGTGCGGAGGTAGATTTCTATTTTGCATAGATTTAGTTTCTTTTGTAAATTATTTTAGTTTCTGTCTAGTCGCTGGCCTGAATCAGGCATCTTGTGCAAATGGGGTCATAAGTCCACTTCCCACTATGGAACTTGCACGGGCCTTTGGGATTTGGAAGGTGACTCCATGTACATTTTGTACAATAAAGGAGGGGCCCTGGAAAGCATGGGAGCAATTTATAAGGTGATGCCCTAGGTGAGCCAAATATGCATGGCTAGGGGTCACAAGCAGTTGCAGAGCAAGTTTGAAGGATTGAAAGCATTCATTGCTTCAATCAGTGATTGCGGGGAGATAGTAGGGTGTATGGAGGAGCCCCAACTCGGAGGAGAAGTTTGGGTAAGTTGATTTGACGGGCAAGAAAACCATTTATTGGTGCTGACAGTATAATTGCTTACAAACCCTAATTTTTAGGCTTAATTGTAGGAAGTACTGTACGGACACTTCTGGAAGCCAAGACCTAGAAAATCTTTAGGTTCTTGATAAAGGGTATCAGCATATATTGCTAGTTTTCTCACTTGTTAAGAAGTTTTACAAGTTATTTGAGTTTTCCCTCAAAATAGGCCTAATTGCTTGTAGCCCGATTTTGGGTCAATTTGGCTTAGTTCTTGGAACTTGTTAAAGGTTCCTTGGCCAAATGAGTTTGGGGACATTGGATTTGATCCAATTAACAGTCTTATGGACTATCTCTCCATAGAGAAGCTTTCTTGATCAACTGAAGATCAAAGTGTTGTGATTGAGTAAGAAGAGCATTATGACTAATGATGTGTAGTTTCATTTCTTTGTTGGTGTACCCAAACTGAATCAGAGTAGGATCTTGGGGAAAGGATCTTTGAAGGTTAGGGTTAGTGAAGAACCCTGATTGGGCTAGAGAAGAGGCCCATTGAACCCTAGTGGAGATTAGGGTTGAAGAGCAAGGTTTGGTGTTACATCAACCATTTTGTTAATACTGTGCACTTGTTCCGTGGACTGTGAACTGTCCTTTTAAAGACCTTTTCCCTTTTTTGCTGTGACTGGAATATGAGTCTGTAACTTCCAATGATGATTGCTTATTCTTTTGACTCTTCATCTTCTGTAAGTCTCATTCGATGGTTGATCTTGTAATGCTTCAAAATCTGCAACAAGTCTCCCCTTGTGTGAAACTTGATTTCTCAGTCAAACTCTTTCTGTCATTATCACAACAGATGGGCTAGAGGATGCATCAAGGCATAATATACTGTTATTACGTACTATTGCTAAAAAATGTGTAGAATAAGAAATCATGTCCCACTTACTATCTGCCCATTGAATCAGACCTCTTTAAGGTTTTTGAGACTGCCTCATTGCTGCTTATGGCTGTTATCTAGCTCACAAAACACTTTGTACAAATTTGCAAAGTAATCTCAGACCTCAAGGATATAACAACACATGATAACATTTGAATAGAGTCCCTGCATACTACTTTATATCAGTCTTTGGTAATGAATAGGATTTCAGTATGATGGTGCACTAGTCTCCTAGCCTGGACCCTCATAGCTTATTGCCTTCTTGTTCTCTAGTTCACATTCGTATCCTCTTGTTTTGGAGTTTGTCTTGAATTCTTCTTATCAATTTAGGCCTTTAGAACAGTTAAAATACCATGATAACCATCCTTTACCACATAAGATCACTTCTATTAAAGTTTTGTCAACCATTGCATGCTCATTGACCCCCCATGTCTTTGTTCATGACAAAACACTGCCCTTTGCATTAGTGCTAACTTGGCACCATTTGACTCTCTCTGCAGATTGCACATCCTCTAAAGCTTTAGGTTGGTTTTGAGTAGTTTCTTTCCACTTCAAGATACATTTGAAATGAATTCTAGGATATCTGGGTTCATCCTCTATTTAAGTTTAGATCTGCTAGCAATCATGAGAGTGTGTCAGATAGTCACAGCGTGTTGGACAATGATTGAATTACAAATCCAGATTGCCTGGAAATATTGGATCTTGAAATATGGATATTGAGAAAATGGTCTACTGTTTTAGATAGCCTGTTGTAAACTTGTCAGTTCACCTTTTTAACAATGGTAAGCTGCCCTTTCCTTTCCATTTTGTGGCTATTATAATAATGCAGTTTCTATATGCTATCAATTGCACTTAGTGTATTAGAATGCAGCATTCTCATCAATGATTGGTTGAATATGATTGATATTTTGGAATGTCTTTTTCCTATTTTAGTGCACGTCATTTCTTTATTTGGATGGCAAGGGGCTCTTGGCATTCATAGAATAACGGATCATGGTAGTCTATGATAGAGTGTTCTCAAGAAATTTTTTTGGCTTGGTATTTTCTCTCTATAGCATGCAAATAAAATTGGCATCCTGACTCCATGTAGGTATCTTGGATTCATCGTACCTAGATGCCCATTTGTGCAACAGTTAATAGTTCAAGCCATGAATTCCCAGGCATGCTCACTTTTATCTACTAATTGTAACTAGGAACGTCATCGGCCCGGAACAAGATTCTGGGTATGCTATGACAGCTTAAAAATCAATGTGTAATGTTCTTTGTTTTTCGCTAAGGTTCACTGTCCTATTGCTCCTAGAAAGGCATGTAGTAGTCAAGATTGTACCAAAATGGAATCCACAAATGTCACCTTGGTGAGGTTTCTTTACAATCTTTGCTTTATTCTTGAAGACTCTGTATTCTCTTTGTCCTCCAACTGTTGTAGCTTCTCTTCTGCCTTAACCTCTATTTCAATGTGCTCCATTTCACTCTTTATGGTAGACAATACTTGCATGAATGTCATTCCACAAAATCTTGTAAAGAAGATCAGTTCATAATTTTTTAGTAAGAGGCAATCTTTAGTCAAACTGCTGCAATTTTATGAAGGTCCCTTTCTTGTTCATGAATTTTTTTACTGCTGTGTTGTATCAGGATATTTTAGAGCTATATTTGTTTTGATTATCATCCTCCCTTAATGCTTGTCTCTGCTATCATGGTGGACCTTTTCCTTAAGCACCTTGGGATTACATTCATGCTCCCTATGTCTGATATAAGACTGTCACACTATCCAACTTGTAACCAATCCCTTGATGCTAATCTTATTTGCAAGCCATGTAATCATATTGGCTTATCCAACTTGTAAATCAATCCATTGATGTGCACATGCCAATAAGTTTCATAATGAGAACTCTCCTTTCTAATTAAGCTAGATTGCATTAATGAGGTTGTTGGGAATGTGGATATCTACAACCTCATTAGAGACTTTAAAATCAACCTTTTAAAAGGTGTAATGAATAATCTTTTCCAAATTTGGAGCTTACTCATTCTTTTTTTTGTTTATCTGTTTTTATCTAAATTGTCGATCTAGGTACGGGTACATCCATACACATGCACACACACATCAGCGTGTGTGTCCTATATATATATATATGAAAAATATTTTCCCAATTTGGAGCTTGCTCCTCATTCTTTTGTTGTTTAACTGTTTTTATCTAAATTGCCGATTTGGGTACAGGTACGTCCGTACACACATATCTCTGTGTGTCCTATATATATGTGTGTGTGTGCATTCAAACATCAAAACTATGAACATAAAATATAACTATAAATGTATAGCTATAAGAAGAGTAATACTCATAAATCCATAATTTTCAATCAAGGTTACCCCATGTTTTTGGGACGGGTACAACAGGGGACATGGGGACGAGTTTCCGGGATGACATTTTTTTTGCTAATTTTGGGGACGCCTAGGGGATGGCAAAGGGGACAATTATATAACAATAAGAAAATTTAAAATATATAGAGAAATTTAAAATATTCATGTGAAAACATGGATAAAGCATGCACTTATACATAATATAACCTTAATATATAAGAATTAGTACAATTCATATGCCAATTTTGTGTTATTTTAGAGGCAAAGTCTAATTTCCTCTAGAAGTCAAAGTCAAAGTCATAGTCCTCTAGGCGTCCTCTGCCCCGGGATGTTTCAGGGATAGGGATGGCTGAAAAAAATACTGGATATGCGTTTGCAATAAATAAAATTTTCTAATTCCTCATATATCATTTACAAAATTTGCGAAAATCAAGATATTCAAGTCTCAAAATGTCTTACATAATGAAAATTCAAATTACAAGCCATATTTAATATCCAATTCCAGGCATGGTTTCTATAGGACTCTTTGCTGACCTTTTCTTAGGTTAGAAGAACTAATTATTATATAACTTGCATTTTCTATTTGGAATTATAAATAGTGGAAAGGGGGATGTTATTGAATTGTAAAATCTAACTCCTAAATGGGAACTGAGAGATATAGGCATTTGCAATAGTAGTTTTGGGATGATGATGTTTTATGAGTATGAGGCATTCATGTAGGAGTTAATGACTTGATAGTTAGACAATTGCAATCAGCGCCTTAAAGATGAATGATAGAACCTTGATATGTATGTCATTGTAAACTCGTAACTTGAAAAAGGTATATGCCAAAAATCCAGAAAAGATGTGAGCCAATTTTTGTGTTTTCGAAGCAAGAGGAAACTAGAGGCTAAAATCAAAAGAGATTTATAATTCAGAAGAATTCTGACCAGTCTTGCATTAACAATGCATTTGCCTTAGAAGAGTGCCAAATTGAAGGATTCAAATTACTTAGAAGTGAGTTTTTTATTTTCATTGTTCCCTATAGTAGGTAATCAAAAGAATGCAACTAGTAACAAAATGTAAAAACATAGTAAGGAAGACAACAAGACGTGAGATTGGCAATCAAAAAAGTAATCTTATTTGACAAACTTTTAGCAATGATCATCAAAAGCACCTAGTTTAGCACATTGGGGAAATAAAAGTGATTTTTGTATAAATCAAAAGGATAAAAAGTTAAAAACGAGCATAGCCTTTTCGAGAGCTATTAAGGCAAATTTGAAGAGCTCATTTCATATGCTAGAGTTAATATTTGATACTCTTCATATTTGGAGGAGCTTGTTCTTCTTGAGTGGTGTTGAAGCGTCCTGAAACAACTTAAGCTGGACCCAATTGTGTTTGTGTGCCGAACGTTTCCAAACCTTTTAGAGTGGAAAGTGTGGCAGATACGAAGTAGTGCAACATTAAGAAAGGTCCGCTCGACATTCAAATAGATCTGCACCAATATTTGAACCTCTTAATGAAGTGACGTTGGGAACACATGTTACACCAACTTGGGACTTTGGGGGCCGACACAGACCATTGCAAACCATCGAATATGATATATAAACATGTAAAGAACATAGAAGGTCATCAACAGTAGTTAGGAGTAGTAGATTAGGAGGAAGGAGATTCAAGAGCTTTCTGTTCTAATAAATTTCTGCAATAAGCCCATGGCAGCTTGTGAACTTGGAGTTGAGGCCAAGTGCCAAATGTAAGTCTGCGGGCATGCTGATTTACTGTTTTCAATAATAAAAGTGGTTTTTCGTTTGCATTCAATTCTATGTCGTTCTGTGTTTTCAGCTGTATGGACAATCCATTTTGGACCCTCTAGCCTTGACTGTATTAAGTGGTATTAGAGCGAGTTTTGAACTTGTGGAGGAAGAAGTTTCCAATGATCTTTGGTGTAGGCATATCACTTATTGGAGGTAGGTTGCAGGTGTTGTTAAACGATTGTTGATGTGAAGCAGTTACAACGATAGATTAAAATATGGCAGATATATCACCAATAAGTAAACTTATTGCGATAAGTTGCAAGCCACAATAAAACACGTAAATTTATCGCGGAGTACATATCCCAGATAATTTTCAAACTTATCATCGAAAAAACATGAACTTATCACCAAAATATCTGCGATATTTCGCCAAAATATCTGCCATAGTTTGCTAATAGGGACTAACAGCCCAAAAAGCAGTTATTTCACATTTTCTTGTTTGCAAATTGGTGTTTGGGAGAGGAAAAAGGGGTTTGAAGGGGAGATAATGTGATTTGTAGCGTTTTAGAGCAATTTGCAAAAAACAACATTTCAAATTAAATTTGAGCAATTTTTTAAGTTCCCGATATTTTTGCCGATAAGTTGCCGATTTATCTCCGATATTTTCTCGATAATTTTGTTTTGCCCTTGGCGATAAGTTGCCCATAACGATATTTTGAACTATGGTTACAACCTTGAACAAGATTGCTGAATTGAGGCAGTTGCACCTACTTGAAGAGAAAGAATGCTGCCAAGGAGAATACTTGTGATGGCCAATGTTTTTAGAAGAGTGGAAGATATGTTGTACATGATGCAAGCTATGGAGAATTGATTTGATGTTGTCATAGAGGACTGGATGAAGAGTCTAAACTCGAGATCAGAAGATGAGAGTGACAATGAAGCACCAAAAAGACAAGGACACAATGAGGATAATTATGAGGAGGAAGAATTGGATCAGATCAAGGTGATGAAACCAATCACCAGGATTGGAAAGAGGTCAAGGATGGAAATACCTAGTAATGCCGGAATCCCTAATCTAGAGGAGCTGATTAATTGGATCAATGACATGGAAGAATACTTCAACTTTGAGAAAATTGAAGATCTAGAGTGAGGTTTTCTAAAACTAAGTTGAAGGGTCATACTATCATTTGGTGGAAGTGCAGTTGTATAGGAATTGAAGAGGAAAAGATTGGATCATGAAGTGGGATAGGATGGTGACAAAGTTGAAGGGTCAATTCATCATGTAGACTACGAATCAAAGATGCTAAAGTAACTTCAAAATTTGTGGTAGTGGGAGAAGATGGTGAAGGAATACAGAGGAGTTTCACAAAATGACCATCGAAGCTATGCACAGCGAGGTCGGAAAGGAAAAGGTGGCACAATACATTAATGGTTTTAGAACCAACATTCACGAGGAATTAAATGTGGTTCGGATGACCACCTTGGAGGAAGCCTATTAGTACAAAATTATGAATTGAGAGTTCAAGAGAAGCTAGCTAGAAGAGTGGAATGACAATAGAAACCCCTGGGAATTGGGACGGTGGGTACAACTTGTTGAGAAGAAGCCATACAACGGAGTGAACCAGAGGAAGGGGAAGAGAAGAAGTGTAAGGAAGATTCATACTGCGCCCAACAAAAAATGGAGAACTATCATCGAGACAATGACTAGTGGAAGGCGGAGAGGAGGTTCGACCAAAAATCGTTTCGCGGAACATGTTTCAAATGCAGAGTAGGACATTGTTCTTTTGAATGTCAGTAGTGAAGTGCTAGAAAGTTGAGGGATTTTGAAACTAGAAATGCCTATATGGAGGAACAAAAGATACAAATCATCTGGATTTGCAAGGCATCCAGAAAAGGGTGAATCATTGGTTATGAGGAGAGCCTTGCTGCAAATTGAAGCCAAGGATGAATTACCACAAAGGAGCCTGTTCTAGACAAAATGCGAGTCGAGAGGCGAGTGTTGTAAGATTATCACTGACAACGACATTTAAACAATTTGGTTTCCATAGAGATGGTGCATAAATTGAACCTAAAGAGGATTAAATATCTAGAATCTTATCAGGTTGCTTGGATACAAGATGTCCACAAAAGTTTGGTGATTGAACAGTGCTTGGTCAGTTTCCACTAGGGATGCAGTTCTATGTGATATCATGCCAATGGATGCGTGTCTTTTGGGAAGACCTTTGTAGTATGATCGAAGAGCAATGCATGAGCGCGAAGGAATACTTACACCAAGTCAAGGATGGAAAGAAGCATATCCTGATTCCCTTAGAGAAAGAGCAGAAGGTGTTGTGCGAAGGTGCAAGGATTTGTTTGGTGGACAAGAAGAAGTTCTTGGATGGACTGAAGCATGTAAACACTTGTTTTGTGCTCATCCAAAGAAAATGCGATAGTAAAGGAGCCAAAATGGTTGATACAAACAAAGTGGAAGTATCGCAAAGGGAGGTTATAGAGCTGCTTGAGGAATTAGAAGACAGTGTCAGAGAATATTCTGGAGGGATTGCCACCAATCTAGAGTATTAGTCATCACATAGACCTATTGGCGAGATCTACTTCGCCCAATAAAGCGACACATCGAATGACATCGACAAAAAGTGTGGAGCTGAATAGACAATTGCAAGAGCTGTTGAGGAAGAGATTGATTTGGGAGAACCCGAGTCCTTGTGTAGTACCTGTTGTCTTAGCACAAAAGAAGGATGGAGATTGGAGGATGTTTATTGACTCAAGAGCCATCAACAAGATCACAATAAAGTACCGGTTTTGTTTACCAAGGATGGATGACATAATGGATTGTCAGAGCGGTGCAAGATACTTCACCAAGATTGACCTCAAGAGAAGATATCAGTAGATTAGGATCATTGAAGGGGATGAATGAAAGACTACATTTGAGACCAATGAGGTGTTGTATTAGTGAGTTGTCATGCCTTTCGAGCTCACCAATGCACCAAGCACTTTCATGTGATTGATGAATGAGGTTCTAAAATAATTTTTGAGGAAATTTCTCATTGTTTATTTGCATGACAATCTACAACAACACAAAGGAAGAACACATTTGACACGTCAAACAAGTGTTCTAGCGGGTAAGGCAGGAGAAGTTGATAGTCCTTAAAATGTGTAGTTTCATGAGTAATGAATTGGTTTATTTGATATCTGTGATCTTTGCGGAAGGATTGAAGATGGACCTACAGAAAGTGAGCAATTGGGGAGTGGTCTACACTAGTAGATGTTGGAGTGGTGAGATTGTTTCATGGACTGGCTAGTTTCTACTAAAACTTCATTAGGAGTTTACTTATTATTTATGGACACATGACGAAGACAACGAGGGTACACCAGAAAGAGTTCAAGTAAACTTTTGAAGCACAAAGGAGCTTTGAATTGTTGAAGTAGAAAGTAATGTAGCAATTGAGAATTTCAACAAAATTTTCCAAGTGGATTGTGATTCAAGTGACAACGCCATTGGAGCAGTCCTAAGTCAAGGACAACCAATTGCCTATTTCAGTGAGAAGTTAAATGATGCCCGAAGGAAATACTAGGTATATGATGCAGAGTTGTATGCCATAATCCATGCACTAAAGAAATGGTAACTCTATCTGCTGCGAAAGGAGTCTGTTCTATACATTCATCACTAAGCACTTCAGTGTTTGAACAATCCAGGAAAATTGAATTATAGGCACATGAGATGGTTTGAATTCATGTAGATTTACGCTTTTGTCTTCAAACACCGGAATACAAAGTCAAATACGGTGGTGGAGGCACTGAGCAGAAGGGGAAACTTGATGATGACAATGCAAGTGACTGTAGTGGGATTTGATGAATTGAAACACTTGTATAAGGGAGGATATAGAATTTGCAGAGGCATGGAAGGAAAACATTGAATCAATTGGCACAAACAAGAGTAAGTAGCTGAACTATTTCATTCAAGATGACATTTTATTCCAAGGAAATTGGTTTTGCATTCCTAGGAGTTGCATGAGCGAGAAATTGATCAAAGAGGCTTTCTAGAGGATTAGCCAGACATTTTGGCTTGGACAAAATAGTGGCACTAGTTAATGTAGTTTTCTTTTTGGTTGCAAATCTACAAGGTTGTTTGGAAGTATGTTCAAGAATGTAGGATATGCCACGCTGTTAAAGGAGTTTGGCAAAATATTGGATTGTATATACCTCTGTCGATTTCGGATAGGCCTTAGAAGGATATCAATATGGATTTTGTGTTGGGGTTGCCAAGAACGTAGAGAAGATATGACTCAATTTATTGTTGTAGACAAATTCTCTAAGATGATGTGCTTCATTCCTTGGAAGAAGACTCATGAATTGGTTTGTTTTTTCAGGAGTGAGTTTGCATGGAGGACATTGTGGAAGAAGATGCAAACAAACCTAAAATTCAATTCAACATTCCACCCGCAGATTGATGGATAGACCGAGGTAGTGAACAAAAGTCTGGGCAACTTGCTTTGATGCTTGTTTAGCGATAAAATAGGAAATTGGGGCTTAGTTCTATTGCAAGCGGAATTTACATTCAACAATTCGGTAATCTAGAGGACCGGAAGGACATCATTTGAAATTGTTAGCAGACAACCTAGAGGAGTGATTAAACTTAGAGATAACAGTGCTCATGATAAGACAAGTGCAAAAGCAGAGGAGTTTGAAAGACATAGAGACAATTAATGTGGAGGTTCGACAACACTTAGAAGTCATGAATAACTATTACAAGGAGCGAGCAGACACCAAGCAAAGGTAGAAGGAATTTGCAGAAGATGAGGTCATGGTTTATCTTCAAAAGAGAGATTTCCAGCTGTCACCTATAATAAGTTGAAGATGAAGTTTGAACTTTGCAAGATCATGTGAAAAGTTGACCCCGAAAACTCCTACGAAGTCAAACTACTAGAGGGAGTGCCTTAGGGGGTTTATATTTGTTCATGCTTTCTATTGGGTGGTCGTACAGACTTAAGAGTTGGTCATAATTACTTGTGGCTAGGTCGTACCACTTCTTTGTTTGGCGTGAGACTTCTAAGGTTGGATGACTGGGGTTTGGGAGTGATAATTTTATATTTTGTGATAGTTTGAGCAATGCTTAGTCTATTTTTTTAAAGACATACCAATTGGAAAAGTTTGTGATAGGCGCCTACGGTTTTTGGACAACATTATTTCTGGTTATTGTTGTTGCAGTTCCTTATTCCATATTTTCATTAAATGGGTATGTCAAATAAATTTTTGTAATAAGATTTGAACATATCGGTATATTAAATTTTCCCTTTGAGTTGTATTTTAAATATAGTTGGTTATGAGCATTGTTATTGCAAGGTATTTGATTATTATTTGTTAATATAAATTCAAATATCTTCCATAATATTTCTGTAGTTTCTATATCCTTCTATTTTCTTCTATGAAGCCAAGCAAACAAAACAAACACAAAAATAACAAGAGTGCATATTTTAGGAGTCTCAAAGTAGTGTATCCTGCCATCCTGAAGGGTTCAACATGACAATAACGTGATATGTCAAGGTTTTACACATAACCTTGCACACATCATTGCAACACTTGTAGGAATATGTATGCTACAAACATGGTAGCAGAAAAGTAGAGGGCGTTGGATGAACAAAATACAAGCAATATGGGTGATAAAGATTCTAGAAATCCAAGTGATTTAGGAGAAGAAAGTTTTTTGAAGTACTAAATGCGTTGGTTAGAGGGCAACAAGCTGCAAAATAACAAGCGTAAGTACAAAATCAGTTGTTGAGTCTTTTGATAGAGTTGATGGCTAGGCCATTGGGAGTAAATATTAGAGCAAATAATGCCAATAATGCAAATGTTGGTGGCAATAATGGAGGGAAAAATGGAAAAGGTGAGAACTCAGTTCATAGTGAGTTTATAAATCAACGAACTAGAACCATAACTTAAGAGCCATCAACGAGATCACAATAAAGTACCGATTTTGTTTAGCAGAGATGGATGACATAATGGATCACCCTCAAGATATTTCAGTGAGATTGACCTCAAGAGTGGATATCATCAAATAACGACTAGGGAGGGGATGAATGGAAAAATCCATTAAAGACTAAAATGACGTGCTTCATCCTTGCAAGAAAACTCATAAATGGTCCAAGGAGCATTACTGATTTATTCTTATGCGAAGTGAGATTGCATGGATTAGCAAGGAGCGTTATTTCAAAATGGGATACCAAGTTTATTGGATGCTTTTGGAGGACGTTGTGGAAGAAGATGCAAACAGACTTGAAATTTAGTTCAACATTCCACCCACAGATAGATGGACAAATCGAAGTATTGAACAAAAGTTTGGGCAACTTGCTCAAATGCTTGTTTAGAGATATAATAAAAAATTTGGACTTGATTCTACTGCAAGAAGAATTTGCATTCCATGATTTGGTAAATTTGAGCACTATAAAGACACAATTTGAAATTGTTAGCGAACTACAACCTAGAGGAGTGTCTGAACTCAGAGGTAACAACATGCGTGATAAGACAAAGTGTGGAAGCAAAGGAAACTGCAAGACACATGGTGACAATTCATGTGGAGGTCTTATGACACTTAGACATCATGAACAACCAATAGGAGCGAGAAAATATCAAGCAAAGGCAGAAGGAATTCGCAGAAGGCGATGCGGTCATCGTCTATCTACGAAAAGAGATTTTTGGCTAGCACCTACAGTAAGCTGGAGATTAAATTTGAACCATGGAAGATTATCCGAATATTGAAACTACCAGAGGCAATGTGCATTCGATTGATCCCCAACTTTACCGATCTTCATCAGTTTCATAGAGCACTGAAGGATGACACAAAAGTATTACCACAACAATAGCCGCAAGCACCAATAGAGATAGAGATATTTAAGTCTTAGATGAGAATTGAGAGATAAAGACATTTGCAATAGTAGTCTTTACGATGATGGTGTTGTATGAGTATGAGATATTCATGCAGGAGTTAATCACCTGAATATTAGACAATCTCAATTAGCTCCTTAAAGTTGAATGGTAGAACACTATATGTATGTTGCTAACATGTAAGGTGCAAAAGGTATATGCCAAAAGTCCAGAAAAGATGTCAGCCAATCTTGTGCTGTTCAAGCAAGAGGAAATTAGAGGCTAAAATCAGAAGACAGATTTTATTATTTAGAAGAATTCTAACCAGTCCTTCATGAACAATGCAGTTGCCTTAGACGATTGTCAGATTGCAGGTCTCAAAATGTAAGGCCCACCCCATTTCCACCTTTCCCTCGACACTTTGATGTCGAAGGATTAAGGGGTGTTGTAGTATCTGGATGATTGGTAAATCTCTAACAGATTTGTACCTAGGGATAGAACTATCTATTGTACCTTCATATCAGTACCTATTTTAGTGTCGCAATGACAGAGGTGATATCTCTAGGTTGTTATTTGTGTAAGTGAATCTTGGATGTAGTATGTTACCCTGCGGATCATAGATCCAACTAGATTATTAAGGGTCCATTGAGTACTTTTGTCGAAAGGATTAGATTCAAGAAGTCGAGATGTAAATGCCAAA
>MU227649.1:6872133-6889253 GCA_018584345.1 Thuja plicata
TTATAAGTATAGTAACTAATTAATAAATATTATAATTAATTAATATATATCATATTTATCAATTACTACCATAAATATTATTGAATCATAAACTTTGATAATATTTATCATAAACTAATGTTACCTTGAGAGTATTAATTGGTTAAAAGTACACTGATTAAATGGATATGTTGTAATTATAAATTGAACTAGTATTTATTCATTTGAAAATGAATATTGATGTAAACGTCAAATTAAATTTTATATTTATTATTTCCTTAAATAGACCGCACAATTATATAATCATATTGGCTTGATATGTACCCTATTGGGATATGGTTAGCCTATTTTTAGAATGACGTAAACTATAACATTCAATTCCTCCTAGATAACCTATAAGCTTTTTAGATCGATGGTTGACGATATTGATCGAGAAGATGATCAACGATCTTCTTCGATACCATCCAGCATCATATGGTTACAACATTGTTGAGGTTGATCGCCAGAGTCTTTTGTGACCACGTCGTTGAATCCTCTTTCCCGCAACTTCAACGTGAAACTTTTCACTTAAAAAAAAAAAATAAAAAAATTTGTTGGTTGTGTTTTGACCCGAACTTTTGGGCATCACACAAAATTAGTTATAAGTGAGTTTTTTTAATTTTCATGGTAACAGGGCAAAATGCAAATAGTAATAGAATTTAAAAAGAGCACAAGGAAGATAACAAAATGTGACTTTAGGAATCAAGAAAGGAATCTTGTTTGACAAACTTTCAATAATAATCATCAAAAGTGCCTATTTCAACATAACTATCAATGTTCCATGGGACATGTTTGTTGGAATGAAGCAAGATCCCTTAGAAAACATATACTCTCCAAAAAATAGGTATATGAAAAATGAGAGATGTCACCTTGTCACTAAAATGTACAAAGAGGTATCTTGCATATAAAGGCAACCTAGTAGAGGTGAGAAGGTAGGAGTCAAACTCTAACCACTCTCCAAGTATGCGACAAGTGTAGGACTCTATGTACAACCATTGAGACACTTGGTGAGTCTACATGAGGTGAGAAAAAAATCTCAGCTCACTCTTACCTCTCTTAAGGTGAGGAGAGAATATCTAAACTCTCTAACTGAGATTAAGCAGTGTGTTTAACTAGTTAGGTAAAACATTGTTTTAAATTATGGGGGTATTACTTTTTATTTTGCCAACTTGCTGAGGTTTGAAAAATAACTTGATGTTTGCCTTCTTTTAACCTCAGTGAATTCAGGCACCAAAGACAAACCTGAAGAGAACTTAGACCGAACCCTGACACGTATCTAACGTTTGGGACATGATTCACGATTCTTAGGTTTTTATATAAAACTAATATTAAAATTGGCATAAAATTAATGTTATTTGTTTATCTATTTGCCATTTGAATGACATAATAATTTTTATATTTATGTGCTACTTGTATTAGTGCATTTTAGTGATTTATTTTTGAAGCAATAAAAATATGATTCCCATATATTACTTTTTTTTTTAAAAAGTCCATATGATATGGAATAACCTCTTTTTTCGACCTAAAATGTCTCTGCCATTTATTTGTGTATTCTAGTTTATTAGTGCAAATTGAAAACCAAGAAACTCAATCAGATGTAGCCAATCTGTCACCAAATCGACAAAATCCATATTTACTTCAGTAACAAAACATTTCAATGCCAAATACTCCAAGGATATAGTAATTTGCTCAATGCCATGATGATAAAGTTTTTTCACAATTCAACTTTTCAATTTGCATTTACCATAACACAATCAACATGTAATACATAACCATTCAAATGACAGGAGGCTGAAATACATTTCAGCAAACAACAATAGATAGCATGTCTAAACAAAGACACCCTGCAGTTGTGGAGGTTCTACGAGTCTCAAATGCAATTAAATTTATTTTTTCTGGTCTCACATAGACCGTTTCCTCTATGCCAATCTCTCTTTTCCACATTCTTAGTCTATTGTCTTCCTTAAAGCTCAAGCAAACCCCTGTTTTGTAATGCAAACTTGTCTTCTATTCATGGTTGTGCTACATTCCTTAGCTTGGAGACTTGGAAGACGTCTCTTGTTCAATGCTTAATACACAGTTGTTATTTGGTGACCCGTCCAAATCAAACTTTCTATCCCCTCTGCTATGTACCCGCAATCAAACACAAAACCCCTCTGCATCCTTGTTTTATTCCAAAGCTGCCATTTACTCTTCCTAGGAATGGTTCATTTTCTTAATTTTTTATTTACTAGGTTTTCAACTTAGTCATACAATAAAATACATGCCTTCACCTTTAGTGTATTCCCAGTCCAAGGATCCTTGACTAATGAATAGGTGTGAAATTCATTAAAAAACATTTTGTCAAACATTTCATATGTTTGCCAAAGAAAACAAAACTTCATAAAAATAAAAAAATAAAAAATGTCATGCCGGTTTGCTCGTTCTTGGTTGCTCTGGCATCATTTATCTTTGAGAGAGCATCTTATTTCTAGAATAAAGTACCATTGCTAGAATTTGTGGAAGAGAGTTGATCAAAAATACATTTTCTTTTGTACTTTAACATAGGTTGTGTCTTGAAGACGTGATTATATACTTCAAATTTGTTGTAAAATATTTTGGAGTTTAAAAATAACCTATCAAAGCTAGAGTTATGGATTTTCACTCAGCCCAATATATTTGAAAATGAGTTGTAAACTAAAATTGTTCTTAAATTCTTGTCTATTTGACATTGCATATGTTTTAGTTAGTTTTTCTTTCATTGAATGTAAGAAAGATCATGAAATTTGTTATTGTTGAACTATAATTTTGTAGTTATATATTCAATTGAGTTCCAATTTTTTTTTAAAACATGATCATTTCATTCGATATAATGTATTATCATAGAAGCAAAATACATTCTATAAATTCATGTCATATAAATAGTATTTACACAAAGTTCAAGTAATACATACAAAAGACAACTAATCTATTAAATAAAATTTTCATGTGCACAACACAAGGATCTTTCAATTTAAATAAAAATGACAAAAAACGTTAAATATTTATTATTTTGGTAGGATTTTTGTGTGCATAGGGATAGTAGTTTATTGTTATATTTCAGCTTGTTGTTCATACTGCATATTTAGTGTCTATTTTATCATAGTTTAATTTTATCTATATTCAAATATTAGGATTTCTATTAGTATTATATATACTTTGTTAAACATGGTTTAATTTTGTGTTTATTTCTTTGCTACATTAGATGTCCCCATCATTTTTTATTATTTGCACAACTAAATTGTTGTTGTGAAGATTATTTGGTCCAAATAACATTCAATAGTCTATCTTTTTCTACAGTGGTAGCTTTGTAAATTAGGTGTTCAGAAATAAATAACTAGCTAAATGAATTGAATTTAATGTTGATTTAGGTTATCTGTCAAATCATTTATGTATTTGATTAATGTGGCAATGCTATAGTTTCATTTTTTACCTACTTAAGTATTACAAGTGAAAATGTAATGTTATGTAGGTAATCTTTGTGTCATAATATTTTATCTTTCTCTTAAGTTGTGCAAATTTTCTTGTCTGCATGAAAAACATCGGCTTGATATTTATATGTAACCTACTATTGCACCAAGATGTCCAATCTTTTAATATTGAAATTTTGGTTATTGTGATTTTTTATGCGTGTTTTGAATTATGCATATCTATCCCAAAATGCGTTCTATGCCTGTCTTCTATTTCTACTTTATATGAGTCAATACTTTGACTACATTTGAAGGTTTGGTTTAATAGAAAGACTTTTAAAAGTGACTTGGTTCGATGTCTTGAATCGTTGAAAGTGCAAAGTTCATGCCGATTTGATTCCATCTATTCCGAAAAATGGTTCCTCTTTTATTGATTGATTAAATTTTTATTTGGTTGATATATTGTTTGAAGTATTCTACTTGAAAATTTTTTAGTTATATTTATTTTTCTTTTATCCTTCTGGTATGCAAACTTTTTCGTTGTAGTTGTTTTGAGATATTATTTGGTTTTCAAAGATTTTGGAGTTTGTTGATACATAGTACAATCTCACTTATTAAACATTCTTTAGATATTAATAATAATTTTGAATGCAGTGTTGTTAGTAGTGTTTTACCATCCACTCATATCAGACAACAAGATTAGAGGTTTACTCACATATCATTGGTGTAATCTTATATTGTTAACAACAACTTTGTCAACTATATACAAAACTTATCAAATATTTATTTCCTAACAAAGTTTACATGCTGCACTACATTCTACTATATTAGACAAACTTTTCATTTGGACAGTTGATGGGCAAGGCTCTGTATTTTAGACAATTATCGGCTAAATAGTCTATATCTCTATGCTTTAAAAATGCCTTCATGTTAAATGGAAGAGGTGTTCTTGCCTATTTGACTATACCGTTTACGTTTTTTTTTTTAAATCTAAATTTTGCCCAATTTTTACTATTTAAATCCTAATTAATTTTTTAAAAAATTATACTTTTATTTTGCCGATTTTTGCTACTGTGATGTAAATTATAGTTTAAGATTATAATAATTTCATGTTTGTCTAAGCTTGGTCTTGCATTTCCTAATGTTTATGTGTGTAATGTTGCATAAAATGTACATACTATTCTAACAGATGGTTTTTTTTTGCTAAATTGAATGCTATTATTTAAATTTGTGGAGCACTAAGATATAAAAAAATTTGTTGCTATGATGTAAATTAAAATATAGATTACTTTTTTTTGGTGTTATGATGTAAAGTTTAGCCTATGCTTATAATAATTCCATTTTTTTCTGAACTTGGCCTTGCATTTCTTAATGCTTATGTGCCAAATTTTACATTAATATTACATATAGTTCTAATGCATATCCGTTTTTTTGTCAAAATCTAATGCTATTATTTAAATTCACAGAGTTTTAAAATATAGAAAATTATTTGGGTAAATTTAAACTCTCATTTTGTGTCTTCAAGAATTAATTATTTTGAATTTTTGTCTTCTTCTGAGATTTCTTTGGTACTCATTAAATGAGGAACCGACACATAGAAAAATGAAGAATCAATATTATAGATGTGGTTTTTCATTCCTCAAATATAAAATTCTCTCATGATTTCAACAGTGATGACAACAAAACTAGTGTGTCTAACAAAAACAGGTTCTAGTAAAGGAACTCAATCTAAGTCGGAGCATTTACGTTAATCTTCTTGCAATTCCTCCTGTCCTCTCTCCCAAAGTTTTGGAGGGGTAAAAAGCAAAAAAATATAAAAGATGAAAAACCTATGAAGTGGGGAAAACAAATCCTCTGACAAGAAAACATATAGTATGCACTCTTTTTGTTTGTTTGTTTGTTATGTTTGTTTGGTTTGATAGGAGAAGATAAAAGCAGATAAAGAGGCTTATAAATATATATTGCAATATATACAAATATATAATAGCGAATAACAATAACTTTAAATAAAATGTTTTTACTGTTTAACTGAGTGTCATATTGTCCTTTTTATTTAATAAATTAGAATAACGATAAAATTATATTTTTAATTAAACTTTATTAATTTATAAATTATCTTTGTTTTATTTAAATACATTGGACTATATGAAATATTATGATAACACAAAAAATAGACTCCATTGACTATACTAAAAACATTAACTTGACAACTTTGCATTGGTGTCTGAAACTAATTTTCTAAAAGAGTAAGTATTAGAGAACTTAACCATATCCACTCTAGAAAAAAATCGTTAGGCTTAGTATAACTATTGGAGCTCAAATAAACATCTAACATTGTCATCTTTCTAAATAAATTGTCTTCAAAGTTTCCCTAACCCTAGAAATACACAATATCGAGCAAAATGGGAAGGGTACATTACAAAAACGCTCTTTCCAAAATTGGTTTTGCCCAAGTAATGTCAATATTGGATTGTGCAATATTTGCACATTCTCCCAAGTTACAAGACCAAAGAGTACTATCTGGACCTATTCTAGCAGTGAAGGAGGGAATAACTTTGAAGAAGAAGATGAAATGAGTAACATGTTGAAGATGCCTATTTTTCGGAAGGATATAAACAACGCTGCACAATATATTTCCTATTGTAAATATATATGGTGTTACAAAAATGAAAATTGCGTCAGCATGAAAGTGTTTGATGTTATTGGTTCCCTGTGGAATGAAAGCGTAAAATGGCGCCGCAAAATTTTGATAGCTCAGAACTCTCTATAAGAGTAAGAAAACTAAGGGAACTATTTGAGTGAGAAGATAGATCAATCACAAAATTTGGCAGAAGATTCAACGAGGTAACTCAGAGACTTGACGAACCTCTAAATGACATGTAGATAATAGAATAGTTCCTCTTTTCGGTAACACTAGAGTTAAGGATGACACTAAATGGTAGAGGATTTCACATACTTGGAATTGGTAACCCTAGCCTGTTGGATATAAAACCAATTATGGCGCAAGAGAGAAAAGGAAAGAGAACAAAAGATTTGAGCAATTACAACTTGGAAATTGAACAATTGCGGCTAAGGCATGTAATTATGAAGTGGGAATTCAAACCACAAAGGCCAAACATTTGGTGTTCTCCCAAGAAATTTGGAGAGAAAAAGGCAAATGCACTAAGAGTAGACCTTTGCACAATCTGAAAACCAACCTCATTATATTGACATTCTTGTGTTGAATGGGATAGCGATGAAACAACAAATTGCCGATCTCAGAGGTTTCAAGCATATGAAGAACCACATTACGATAGAGATGTGGCATGTGTAAAAGGATTGGCGGAAATATAGTTTTATGTACCAGATCGTGGGTATGCCATATCACCATGGCAGAAAGACTTAAGAAATGCAAACTTAGTATGAAATCTGCAACCATACAACCAAAATGTTTCGCTTCGAAGAGGTAGAAGTCAAGACCAAGGAAGAGGAAGGTGATCACATGGTAACTGTTTCAAATGTAGAAAAATAAGACATTATACAATTGAATGTTGTGGGGATAAGAGGGAACAATATGGATTTTGCGAGCAAGGGGACCATGATCTCTTTAACTACGAGAAGACTTTCTAACATTACAAAAGTGCAACACCGTAGACCCAAAATGAGGATCCATAGAGCTTAAATGCGAGTAGGGGGAAAGGCTTCTCTGGAAAGTACTAAAGACCCTTAGGTGAAAACAATACGGTATCGTAGAGATGGGAAAGAGGAGGACTGCATTTCAAAAGATAGCAACACAGTCGAAGAATCAAATCGGAACCAAAGATAGAGTAAAGTAGTGGTGGTAACCAAGCAAGGTACCAATACTAGAAAAGAATTGGAGATAACAACAAAGGAAGAGAGCTCAAACGAGGAAGAATTTTGAGCTACTAGTTGGCAACATGATCAAATTATAAAACAAACCAAGAGATTAGTGGAGCATGAACAAAACAAATAGAAGGAACTACACAGTAGAAGAATGCCACATCAAATTGGAACCAAAGACAGAGTAAAGTAGTGGTGGTAACCAAGCAAGGTACCAATACTAGAAAAGAATTGGAGATAATAAAAAAGGAAGAGAGCTCAAACAAGGAGGAAGAATTCTGAGCTCTAGTTGGCAACATGATCAAATTATAAAACAAACCAAGAGATTAGTGGAACATGAACAAAACAAATAGAAGGAACAAAACAATTATTTTTCAGAACAAGAAAAGTTCTAAAACCAATGGCCCAGATTGCAAGACAATATGACTTGCTAGTAATTAGCAAATACTGCAACAAGAAAACCATTCTGCATGTTTGGAGAAAGGGAAGCATAAGAAGACCAGACCAATCACGATTGACCTCCGCATTCATCACAAGAAGATTTCTAAGGTTATGGTGGACTTAGGAGCAAATGTGAATCTGATTCCAAGGAGGAATTGGGAATACATGGGAAAATTGTCACTTGATCCTACTGTTGGAGCCTTCAAAATTTTGATTTTATTGTCTCCTTTCACAGGTCATCACCAAGCTTTTGTATTTGATACACCCTCACAAAGGTTGAAGCTACAAATATTTTGTTATAAACAATCCCTTGAAATAACCCATAAACTAAGACGAGAGTGAAAAAAACTTCCATTTTGGTCCTTTGTGCAAATAGCTTCATATTGTAGGTGAAACCTTCCATAAGTTCCCCTGATCCGATTTCACCATTTATTAAGGTTTCATATATATCGGGGTAGGAACAAGTCTTGCCCATAAGAAAATCTCAACATATGGCTTGTCGCAACAATCAAAGGGAGATTACACATACTATCCCGATGAAATAATCAGAATAGAAGAAAGATGCATTATGCTGCAGGAATCACATATCGGTATAAGTCCTCAAAAGTCTCCCCGATAAAACATTCATCGGGGCAACTAGCGCTATCGGAAATGTGAAAATTGAAGGCTCTGATCAAATATGTTACATCAATGAAGATTCAAAGATTATGTTGGGGTAATATCTTATCTATTATTCAGATGTGAAAAATCAAGTAAGCAGAATAGACTAGTCCTGGATATCGATAAAAGTTCCGCCGATGGGATACACGTGCAAAGAAAAACAAAGCGGAAAGAGTTCGACAGAGGTCCCTCCGATAAACAGATATTGACAAAGCTATTACTATCGGAGCACAAGAAAATGTCGAGCCCGATGGTGCATCTTACCCCGATGAACACAAACAAAACCATGTCAATGTAAAATCTTGAAAGCTATACCAATGAGACAATGAATAAAAGTTTCATGTTGAAAAGAGTGTCAGTGGATGTTATTCCGATGGTTAGCTGACTTCGGTTATTGGCGGTGCCATATTTTATCGATGTAGCACTTATTGTACCGATGTGATACTTCTCAGATGCAAGAAGGTATATTGACAGAGCTTCATCGATGATTCTCATCAGGGAAGCTAAGCTTATTGAAACTCACAAAAAATAGATTCCCGATGGAGGAAGTTACTCCGATAGCATCAAGCAACATACCTAATTGGGGAAATAAATACCGATAGAGGGGTGTAGAAAGGGAAATGACTTTGTTGGCATAAGTCTTGGCGAAATTTCTTATCGAAGTAACTATCAACATTGAAAGTGAAATTTTTGAGCTTCCCGAACGGATGTGTTACCCCGATGGGTATAACAGGAGCAAGGATCGACATAGTTATACCGATGTATGTTTTGAATAAAAAAGTGACTTATTGAAGGATCTAATCGAAGGAGTCTAATCCATATTGCCCCGTTGAGCCAGATGACAAGCAACGAGGTTACCATGGAGATAAATCCTAAATCGGGGTATATTGTGCCGAAATGACAAATAATCTAATAGACACTATTGATTGAAAGGACATCCAGAAGGATATGCCAATCAGTTGGATTAACCTATAAAATGTGGCGTCAACAGAAGAGGACATATCGACATACCTCAAACAAACTTTCACCGATCTTGATGTCAACATCATAGATTCAAAATTTTGAAAATGGAGAACATTAATGGCTGAATGCTTAGTTCTAATGGCCCACACGAACAAACTATTATGACATTTGTTGATCAGTTTGATAACATTAAAAGGAATGCTGTAAAAGGAACAAGTTGTAGAATGCAAAACTAGAAGACACCACGAACAATAGGAGAGCAGAGTAGTCCAGTTAATGGCATTGGGGAGTTTTCTGTTCGAAATTTGACTTGAATTGAGCAGAAGTGAGAATTGGAAGGAATTTGAGTATGGTGAAGAGTTATTGTTCATAAAAGTAGACTACAAAGGTTATTAGGGATGTGAAGAACGATCTTGAAGGTAAATCTGATAAAGGCAAGTTGGTATCTGACTGTAAGAAGGGTGAAGTGGAGTAGCAGAAAACCTTGGTTGTTGAACAGATAAAGGTTTGTATAGAGGTAGATCAGTTATGCAAAAGGGAAGATGTAGTAATTTGAGCTCTGATTTTGATAGAAGATATGACAGATTGAGTGCAGAGAGGAGTAAGTTGATGGATCTGACAGAGGAGAGTGCAGAGGTACAGAGGCAGAGAGTTGCAAATAAAGAGGATGTTTGGATCAGAAACACGCATGAGACTTATGTTCCACGTCTTGTCAAATGTTCATAAGTTGCTCTTATGAACATTTTATTTACTTGGGGTGTCGATGTAGGAGGATCTTAGGATCTTGGCAATCTTGCATTAATCAAAAAGATTTCCCTTCTTGTTTGTTTGTTGTTTTGTTCCATTTGGGCAGTTATGGTGTTTGGGTCAACGATCGATCTGTGCTTGTTATTTTGTGTTGCGGCCGTGAAAGCGTGTTCTTGGCTTCATCTTGGAGCTTATCCTATGATCTCACCTCATTTGGTTTCATCGCGCATAAGTTATGGTAGATTCTTCGCGTATCTGTCCTATTCTTCATATTTTCGGTTGATGGTTGGGTATTCTGATCATTTCCCGATCTTTCGGTTGGTTTTTCTGAGCGCAATCATGCCAGCTCATTATTACGTTTGAGGCTGACATTATTGTGTAATCGCATATCTTAAATCTTTCTTTGGAGGTTGTTCCTAAAGATTTGGGTCTTGACCTATTTGTTGTAATAGGTTTTCTCAATTCTTGGGGAATGCAATCTTTTCTAGGCTGACTAGATGTTGGGATGACTTTATAAGCTTATGGACTTGTTCCTAAGGGGCATGATGATCTCATAAAAGATTATTTGGCTTAGATTGGGTAGGATTTGGAGGGTTTTGAGTGTAATTGAGCCTGTGTGTTTGGCATGCATGACTTGCATGTGAAACAACATGTTGCAGATTTGTTGTAAATGATTGTCGATGATGATAAAAGGCCAAATTTCTTGTTTTTATCTATTATTCTTGTTTTCTTACGTTGTGTTATATTGGCTGCAAGGTTGGACTGATCTCCTTGAGGTTTCTCCATCCAGAAGGGTTGAATCTCGCGCAGTTTGGTAAGCAAGGAGACAAATTGCCTGTCCAGTTGTGGACTTCTCTATGGGATTCGAGGTATGATGGCTCCCATTATGTTCGTTTTGAAGAACTCTTTGTTAAGTCAATTTACAAGATGTACAATTACCCTTGTGATCATTCAATTTCTATGGACATAAGTTCCTTAGGCCCAAAGAATTCGACGAGAAATAAACTGTTAATCACAATTGGGGTGATTGGTATGTGCATAATGACTTCACCATGTTTAGAGCCTTTGGTTTTGATGGAGCTCCTTTGAAATTACCAAAAATGGTGCCAGCTAGAATAGCTTATTCTAGTGTCATGAACCTAGGAGCTCACCATAAACACACTTTCATGCCTGGATCTCTTAGTTTTGGTGATTTTACTATTGTTTCTACCAAGGCCTTTGATTTTATAAGGACAAGATTGTTAACACATTTAAATCTCAAACAATACACCCCGAGGACAAACTATGATCTAGACGGATACATAAATTATTGTAGAAAAAGTCAAAATATAAGTAGGTATACTCATGTTCCCCTCCATAGGGAGGATGTTTTTAAAAATAAGGAAGATGGAGAGGCTGAAGAGGCCATTGAAAGCTATGTCAGAGAGATGGAACAAAGGAGACAAGAGTTGCAAGAGGTAGAATTGTTATCCTCTGGAGAGGAGTCTGGTGGAGATAGTGAGGCTCAATCACAACCAAGGCTAGTTCCTCGTTTGACAATTGATTATTATGTGAAGTTTCCCGACAGAGAAGATCAAATAGCCAAGAGCCTACATGTAGATGGAGATGCTAGAATTGCAACATATGAATCCTTTGTTTCTGACGATAAGTTTGTCCAATCCAAAGAATTCCAATCTTTTTTGTACAACTACAAAGGAAAGAAATTGAGCGAAACCATTCCTAATATCACCCCTGATAATCAACAACAGTTATTGAGGAGATTAAATGATGATATTGAGCAAGAGATTTCTCCTGAAAGGGGTAGGCAATTACTGATTGAGGCAGGTGTAATGGTATTTCCAAGTTGGGACCTCAGTGCTTCTTTGATTTTAGATAGCTTTGTTCATGATAAGGAAGGAGAATATAAGTTGAACATAGGTGTGAAGGAAATCTATATTGGATCAAGGTTCAATCTAGATAATGATTCAATGTTGATATGGGCCTTATATCCACCACACAAAAGGCCAAAGATTATTGATATTAAAAAAGCCTTCAAACACATGATGACATTGAAAGTTGGTGAGACTGATCCAATTTCCACAACAGACATGGGCATAAATATTGCAAAGTTAACAAAGCTCAAATCAAGTTGCTAATGAGGGCAAGAAACATATTGAGGACAGAAAAGACACAATTGCAGTTGGAGAACACACCTTTTAAAGATAAAATACTAAGAATAACATCTGGTGAAGGTTCATGTGTGCAGAGTGAGTTTGAGTGGCTACATGAGGAACATAGAAAGTTGGTATCTTAGCTGCAAAATTCCAAGTATGAAATTGTTTCAACATTATTACGCCATGGGTTTTTCAATTTTTTTTCATGGCTTGATAAATTCTGGGTGTCACACCAATCATCCCATATGGCATACATGTTACAACAACAGTTAAAGGATGGATTAAATACCAGATTGCATGAAGAAAGTCTCAAGGATTCTGACTCTAGTGATATTGCATTGGTTAAAGCATTGGTGGAGAAACATAATAAATTTGCAGGTGCTTTGAAGTCAGAATATGAAGGATTTGAAGATACACCGAAGCCGGGATCGCCTGACCTGTTGCTTAAGGATGGAGGACTAAAGGAATAGAGTGTTTGGTTAGAGGAATGCAATAATTTGCTACGTGAGGCACTTGGCATTGCGAGAGGAGGTGGATTGTCCTTGGAAGGAAGCTGCACGCACATGGAGAAGCTAATTAAAATTGAATATGAATTGCAGAATACCATTCACCATGCTGATACTCATGAGGAGAAGTATAAAGCACATATCTCACAAGTGCAGACTTGGTTAAATGAAGATGATGATTAGTCTTCTTTGTTATTAGTTATTAGTTTTAATTTTGTTCCCAAAAGACTTAATGAAGAGACATGTCCTCTTCTCTATTTCATATATATATATATATATATATATATATATACGTATTTCAAATGTAATAAAAAAGACAGAAGCAGATATTAGAATATAGAATAGGAGAAGCAATATCAGTACTCTAAATATGATGTTCTCAGCATTTCAAAGTTGATATAAAGACTCAGTCCATTCTCTGCAACTATGGTGTCGATTATTTCTTTTTCAAGTTAGTTCTTTGTGATTATTGATTCAAGGAATTAATTGCCATTTTAAATTCTTGTGGAAAGGGGCTATTTTTCCTTAGATTAATCTGAATATCAAGAAGCATTTGGGAAGTGTTGTCCTTATGTTTCTTGTTTGATTGGTCTTCTTAAGGAGAAGTTAAGCTCAATTAGACTAATTGATGTGTTGTGTACTTGATCATCTTGCATTGATAGAATTAAATGGTTGACATATTTATCTGAGGGGTAAATTTAAAAGCTATCTCACAAAGTTATACATGAAGATTTAAAGGGGCTGATTCTGTGCTCATTAGGGATAAGGGATTGGTCTTATACATAAAATATATAAATTGAAACAAAAGTAATCATTACTTTCAATAGGAGTAGATAAAGAAGCGTAAAGTAGAACGAATAGAAGTATAGATAGAATTAAATCAGATAATTGTAGGAGTTAAGCATCTTTAGAGGACAAAGTAAATAAAGGAAGATAAAGTAGAGGAGATAGATAAGGAAAGTAGGAACAATCAAGTAATCAGCAAACAAGTCAAGTCTATTTTAAATACATGCCACTTTGAAGTAGAGATTATAAGTAGAAGAAGGATACAATCTGCTATAAAAAAGTATCAACTTGAAGAGCTAGTTGGTAAAGAGGTTAACCCGCCTAGGTCCTGCAGAGCCCAAGTGTAGGGGAGTTCAACCATAAATTGGTTAATCCCGTTCGTTGGCCAAGTCACTTGGAGAGTTTGAACACAAAGCTTGGCATACTTTGAGAACTTTCCAATCTGTTGATTTGGGAAACAACACCTACTCCCTACAATATTAGTATGGCGGATGGGTCCAACATGAATACACTAGGCACTTGGAAACATGTGGAAGTCATTGCCAAAGGGGTAAAACAAATTGTGGACTTTGAGGTAGTGACTGTCAAAGAAACATTTGATGCACTTTTGGTTTGATTCATGGGGAGTACTATATGCAAGGAGGAAATCTCATTTGTAGATAGAACAATAGTGCACATCCCTTTAGGAGAATATCCAATCATACATAAATATAGAGGAGATATCCTACAAGATGACCACTTGGCTATATGCATTCAAAATTGGGAAAAGTGGTATGTGTATGACAACTGATTATACATTTTGTTATTTTAGTATTTTTATTTTATTCGTACATCAAGACAGAGAGAAGAGAAGAAACTAAGACATGGGAAGAAGTAACAACAAATTTTCTACATACATTTTCCTTTTCCAGTGAAGACCTACAGATACAATCCACACTAATCAAAATAAAGGAGATTATATTCAACCTGAAACTAGATCACATGATAGCATTATTGGAGCCCTCGTCTCCACCCACCAAATAAGAAGGCATATGGAAGTACATTAAATGGTTAGACTTGCGATCAATTAGAGCAAGCAAACAATGATGCGCAACACAACAAGACAATGAGGAAGACATGACCCAAACATAAAGATACATCATGGAGAGAGGGAGATGGAAGAGTTCACTGAAACCAAATAGAAATACTACAATAATCCAATCAAAGTAAGGGAAGGAAACATTGCGGAAAAAGGAGACCCATCTCCAGTAATACCTTAACTTTCTTCTCTACCTCATCCTTATGCCTATTAGGATGTTTGCAGGGTGTGGTAATTACTGATTTTGCACCCTCTTCCAGCTGTATCACATGCTCTATCCCCCTCTTTGGTGTCATTCTAGGTGGAAAAATCCCTAATATCGTTCAACGATTCGATAGCAACCTCTGAATGTCAAGATGGTAACTACTCTTGTGCTGATTTGAAATTGTAGGAACTATAGGCATGATAAGAAAGTCTGCTGCCCGCTCCCCCTAATTATGTCTAATCAATCTTTCCATCCTCTGAGGTGATACTTCTCTAGGGCCTCCATTTTATATTCCTCTAAGTACCATCTTTTTCCCCACTAGATTTGAACTTCATCTCTAGTTTCTACAAGTTGATAGAAAATTCCACAATATACAACATCCACATTCCTAATATGACATCATTGTCTCCAATATTGACCACATAGAAGTCATCATTCAGCTCACAATTCCCCAAATGTATGTTTGGATTAGAGATCTTACGAGTACAAGGAAGCTTGTACCCATCAACGACCATCATCCTAAACCCATCATCCTCCTCTATTTGCAAGCCTCTCTTAAGCCACTTTGGCTTAATCAATGAAATTATGTGTGGCACCAATGTCAATCAATGTCATTACTTGCCCCTATATTATACCTCTCATCTTGAATGTGATTGCTTTTTGGGTACCAGTGAATTGTGCAATGGTTCCTCTACCCTTTGGCTCCTCGTCAAGATGAATTCTCATTCTCGCTACCCTTCGTATCAAACTAATGTTCTGATTTTTTTTATTAAGATTCTCTAGCATAAGATTACTCCAACTTCTTGGTTATTGCTTTCACTTTGCACTTAGGAGAAGGATCCCAAGGTTCTTTGCAATGGAAGCACCTTTTTTTTTCCTCTAGAGATCATTCAGATGCTCATTGTCCAATCTATTGTTCTCATTATGTGACTATTAGATTCCCTATGAAATTTTTTCTTGCCCTTCTGAGGGAATACTTTGGAGTAAAATTTGCTTCTAGATGTTGAAGCCTCTGTATCTCTAGCCTTCTTAATAGACTCATATGAAGTAGGCAGATTAAGAGATTCAATCCAATGTCTCAATGGATCTGTCAAGCCATCCATGAAAAGTACCACGAGCCCCCTCTCCAAGATGTTTGTCACCATCACTAGATAAAGCTTCTCTACCTTGTACACATCATCTGTGCAGAGGGGGTGAGAGTTGATCCTAAGATGATCCAAGCTATTGTTGAATGGTCTACTTGTACAAATCTCCCTCAAGGGATTCTTTGGTCTATGCGGGTTTTACAAGTGGTTTCTCACAAACAACTCCACTTAAGAGCTTGACCAAGAAGCAAACTTCTGAATGGTCTAATTCAACAAGAATTGTTTTGAGCACTTCAAAGAGTTGATGTCTACATTCCTTGTGTTGGCAATACCGCATTTCTCCAAACCTTTTGAGCTGGAGAATGATGTTTCAAGAGGGGATTATTTCCATTTTAATGTAGGAGAAACACCCCATAGCATTTGAGAGAAAGAAATTGAGAGGTGTGGAGAGGAGCTAGTCAGTCCATAATAGGGAGATGTTGGTCATTATGCATGCCTTAGCAAATTCAGACCATACCTAGTTGGGGTACTTAGAATACATCAAGTACTTATGAACCAGAAGGATCTTAGAAATAGGTGGTAGACGATTACTACTGTTTGGAGAGAGTTAATTTCAACAAAGTTTGCTAAGGATTCTTAGGCAACAAGATTCATAAAGGGCACTGTTCCTAATGACAAGTATACTGTAGGTAATAATTTGATCATGTATACAAAGAGGTATTTATTTGGCGCCCACTTCACAACTTAAGGTGAAGAAATTGAGGACTTTTCATGATGCACCTATGGTTGGCCACCCAGGTTTCTTCAAGACTTATAGGCAGATCTAGAGGAGAATCATAGGAAAAATATTGAAGAATGAATTCCTTAAGTATGTTAGAGAGTGTCCTACTTGCTAGCATAATAAGAATGAGCACAATTATCTAGTTGGCCTAATTCAACCCTTACCCATTCCTAATCAAAGATAGGAATGTATCTCCATGGACTTCATCATCGGGTTACCTATAGTACAAGGGAAAGATTGCATATATGTTGTGGTTGATTACATAATGTATTTCATGTATCTATGCTCAAGAAGGCACTGGGTGAGAGGAACCTCCTTACAGCAGTATGGTGAGAATGCACGAAATAACGGAATATAGAGCAATAGCAGAACTCAGAATGAATATATTGATCGCGGGCCACTTCGAGGGGGTAACCTCCTTTGAGCAAG
>MU227649.1:6894398-6904915 GCA_018584345.1 Thuja plicata
CCTCAACATACTCTTATATACTAAGTACGATCTAGAAAAGTAATACTACCTATGCATGTGGGATAATAAAATATACTCACGGGATGACTTACAAAGCATATGCGTCCAACAACACTACACTAACAAATAAACAGAAGGAACACACAGGTTCCTAACACCGGGGCACAATGTAGTTCCTTCATCAAAATTGCCACCATTGGATGAGAAGTTGATACCCATTCCAAACACCATTATATACTCAAGAGAGCAAACTCTTTGAAAGAGTAAATTAAGGAATTTTTAGTCAAATGGAAGAACTTGCTAGTAGTGGATGTAGCTTGTGAGAACGAGCATATATTGTAGCATCTGGAGTTGAAATTGCGGAGAATGAACAAATATTGCGGCATCCAGAGTTACAATTGTTTGAGCACAAACAATTTTGGGAAGGGTAGACCGTAATGTCTCCTTCCTAACTTGCTTAGTTTGGCATATTATTAGCCTATTCAGTGGGTTCTTATATGCTAATGATGTCGGGCCAGGGAACTATTGGAGACAATTTCTCCTATAAAGTGACAATGTTAGATGTTTATTTGAGCACTTGTGGTTATACTAAGCCTAACATCCTTTTCTGGAGTGTATATGGTTGAGTTCAGCAGTACTTACTGATTTAGAAAGTTTCAAACACTGACTGAGGCATTTGCCAAGTTACTATTTTTAGTATAGCCAATGGATTCAATTTTTGGTGTTATCACAATATTTCATATAGTCCAGTGTATTTAAATAAAACAAAGATAACTTATAAATTTATAAAGTTTAATTAAAGATATAATTTTATCACTATTCTGATTTATTTAATAAAAATGACAATATGGCACCCAGTTACAGAGTAAAAACATTTTATTTAAATTTATTGTTATTCACTATTATATATCTGTATATATTGCAATATATATTTCTAACCTTTCTATCTGCTTTTATCTTCTTCTATCAAATCAAGCAAGCATAACAAAAAAAAAAGTGCACACTATATGTTTTCTTGTGAGGGGGTTTGTGTTCCCACTTCATAGGTTTTTCTTTTTTCTTTTTTGTTTTCCCACTTCATAGTTTAACGTAAGTGCTCTGACTTAGATCGAGTTCCTTTACTAGAACCTGTTTTTGCTAGACACACTAGTTTTTTTGTCATCACTGTTGAAATCATCAGAGAATGTCATATTTGAATGTATTGATGCTAAAATAAGGAAAGAAAAACCACACCTATAATATTGATTCTTCCTTTTTCTGTGTTGGTTCCTCATTTAATGAGTACCAAAGAAATCCTAGAAGAAGACAAAAATTTAAAATAATTAATTCTTGAAGACACAAAATGAGATAGTTTAAATTTAACCAAGTAATTTTATATATTTAAAACTCTGTGAATTTAAATACTAGTGTTAGATTTCGACAAAAAAAGGGATATGCATTAAAACTGTATGTAATATTAATGTAAAATTTGGCACATAAGCATTAAGAAATGCAAGACCAAGTTTAGAAAAAAATTGAATTATTATAAGCCTAGGCTAAACTTTACATCATAACATCAAAAAAAAATATCTATATTTTAATTTACATCATAGCAACAATTTTTTTTTTATATCTTAGTGCTCCACGAATTTAAATAATAGCATTCGATTTAGCGAAAAAAAACTATCCATTAGAATAGTATGTACATTTTATGCAACATTACGCACATAAACATTAGGAAATGCAAAACCAAGCTTAGACAAACATGAAATTATTATAATCTTAAACTATAATTTACGTCACAGTAGCGAAAATTGGCAAAATAAAAGTATAATTTTTAAAAAAATAAATTAGGATTTAAATAATAAAAATTGGGCAAAATTTAGATTTAAAAAAAATGTAAAAGGTATAGTCAAATAGGCAAGAACAACTTCCTTTTAACATGAAGACATTTTCAAAGCATAGAGATATAGACTGTTTAGCCGATAATTGTCTAAAATACAGGGTCTTGCCCATCCACTGTCAAAATGAAAAGTTTGTCTAATATAATAGAGTGTAGTGCAGCATGTAAACTTTGCTACGAAATAAATATTTGATAAGTTTTGTATGTAGTTGACAAAGTTATTTTTAACAATATAAGATTACACCAATGATATGTGAGTAAACCTCTAATCTTGTTGTATGATACGAGTAGATGGTAAAATGCTACTAACAACACTGCATTCCAAATTATTATTAATATCCAAAGAATGTTTAATAAGTGAGATTGTTCTATGATAACAAACTCTAAAATCTTTGAAAACCACATAATATCTCAAAACAACTACAACAAAAACGTTTACATACTAGAAGGATAAAAGAAAAATAAGTATAACTTTGAAATTTTCAAGTAGAATACTTCAAACAATATATCAACCAAATAAAAATTTAATCAATCAATAAAAGAAGAAACATTTCTCGGAATAGATGGAATCAAATCAACATGAACTATGCATTTTCAACAATTCAAGATATCGAAACAAGTCACTTTTAAAAGCCTTTCTATTAAACCAAACCTTCAAATGTAGTCAAAGTATTGACTCATATAAAGTAGAAATAGAAGACATGCACATAACACATTTTGGGATAGATATGCATAATTCAAAACATGCATAAAAAATCACAATGACCAAAATTTCAATATTAAAAGATTGGACATCTTTGTGCAATACTAGGTTACATATAAATATCAAGCCGATGTTTTTCATGCAGACAAGAAAATTTGCACAACTTAAGAGAAAGATAAAATATTATGAACACAAAGATGACTTATATATAACATTAACTTTTCATTTGTAATTCTTAAGTAGGTAAAAAATGAAACTATAGCATTGCCACATTCATCAAATACATAAATGATTTGACAGATAACCTAAATCAACATTAAATTCAATTCATTTAGCTAGTTATTTATTTCCGAACAACTAATTTACAAAGCTACCACTGTAGAAAAAGATAGACCATTGAATGTTCTTTGGACCAAATAATCTTCACAACAATAATTTAGTTGTGCAAATAATAAAAAATGATGAGGACATCTAATGTAGAAAAGAAGTAAACACAAAATTAAACCATCTTTAACAAAGTATATATAATACTAATAGAAATCCTAACATTTGAATATACATAAAATTAAACTATGATAAAATAGACACTAAATATGCAGTATGAACAACAAGCTGAAATATAACAATAAATTACTATCCCTATGCACATGAAAGCCCTACAAAAATATTAAAGATTTAACATTTTTTGTCATTTTTATTTAAATTGAATGATCCTTGTGTTGTGCAAATGAAAATTTTATTTAATAGATTAGTCGTCTTTTGTATGTATTAGTTGAATTTTGTGTAAATACTATTTATATGACGTGAATTTATAGAATGTATTTTGGTTCTATGATAATACATTATATTGTTATTGAGGCTTCAATGTAATGTCTTCATTTTTAAGCAATATTGTTCCATAAATATTTGGTCTTTTTATAGGTTTTGTTTTAAGCCTTAGGGTGTGCTAAGGAGAATCCTAAAGAGCTTAGAGAGCTAGGATTCTAGTTTTCTCAACATTTAATGATGACATTGAGCTAAGTTGGTGATCTAGATTGTAGTAACGATTTTCGTAGTGGTTATGGTCTCTTAGATTGTTTTTCACGCTTCTTGGAGAGCATGTCATCTATTAATAGTAGGCTCGCTTTTTCACATCAGAGAGCTTCTCTTGGTTTTGATTATTCCTTGGCATCATCAGTTTTGATTTTCGTGCCTTTGGTGCTCGTTTCCACAATATGATCTACAATATTTAAATGATGCACTAAAGTTCTATTGCTATTGTTATATTTTACTTTAGCTTTATGTCTCCTCAAGTGGATGCTTAGGATAGGGGGAATTGGACATAAGTTAATTTTAAATGGATAAAAGTGACATATTTGGAAAATGAATTATTTTGAAATAAAAATTGGATTGTTTTCCCTTCAACTCTATAAAAGGAGGTCATGGGCTTTGATTTCCTTCATTCAAAAGTGTGCACATAATAGAATATAGTTAGATTGAACATAGGGGTTTTCCAAAGATTGATCGAGGACGAAAATGTTCATCAAATCACTAGTTTAATCTTTGAGAGATGGTCGCTAGCTGGTTGGTGTAATTTCAGACAAGAATCACCTTTGTTTCACAGGTTTGACAGTCTGAGGTTTCAATATATACGTATTTATGGTATTTGATTTTAGATTTATTGATTTGCATTTTGATGATTATTCTGTGGTTTTGTGTGTATTTTGAAGTGTTTTATGTCGAGTTTTAAATGGGTTGTACACTTGGGTCGTAGAGAAAACCATAACATCATTTTGGCTTAAGTGTGATTGAGTTTGACCCAATTTTCATTGAAAAACATACCCAAGTTTGTTAATTTTCTATCCAACTCTATTGGTAGTGTTTTGGAGGTGGAATTACTGGCTCAAATTCCCATATGATCTGTACCACATTTATGTGTCCCTGAAAGTTGGGTGTGACAGTTTGCACTCACATTTGTCTTGATGTAGACTGCATTTCTACTATGTTGTAGTGCGTCTAAGCATTATGCTTTCATATTGGGTCTTTAAAAATTGTGTGAGCAAGTTTTGGTGATGGTTTTATAATTTTTGTATAAAACCATCCTTGTTTAAGCGCCCTCAATAGAACAAGGTAGGATTGAAGGTTATTGCGGATTTGTGAATTCATCATTACTTGTCAATTTGAAGATAAACAATTGTGTTGGAGTTATCTCTGATCTTTTGGTGAATGATGGGTGTTGTATTTGGTGAACATGATGTTAAAAAAGAGGATCATTCAGTTTCAAGCATGACTAATTAAGCTATAACAGAATTGTTCCTATCTTTCATGGCAATGTGAGATTGTTTTGGAGTTTGTTGGCTGTGTTGATTGCTTCTTTGAGTCTTTTTAAGTGATTAAATGTTTTTTTGGCGAAGGAATTGAGAGTTCTCGGTTGTCCTAACCATGTAAAGGTGAACAACAAGTCTGTTACAGCCATCATATTTATTCTTCACATCTATCAGAGTCAACATTGCAGTCAATTTACATGGTATTCTACCATTAGGTATGCTATATGTTCTACTCTCTCGTGTATGAATAACTTATGAATGATATACTACCAAGAGTTTTGTGTCACTTGTTGAAAGGATGTTGATTTCTTCATATTAGACTTTGTGACAACAGTTTATGTTTGATTGAAAGTTCATTTGCACTTCATGTTGGGCTACCATTGTCAATGTACAAAGATAAGATTTAAAAAATACAAGTGGTTATTATATCGAAAGAAATGATCATGTTTAAAAAAAAAATAGAACTCAATTGAATATATAACTACAAAATTATAGTTCAACAATAACAAATTTCATTATCTTTCTTACATTCAATGAAAGTGGTGCAGGAGCACCCTAAATGAACTAAGTGTTCCTATGACACTTAGGGATTCCATCAAGGTCCTAAGTGGCCTCTAGTCATGTTAGAACCATGGGTTAATCATTGGACTCCTTTGTAAGACCATAGTTCCATGATTGGCATCCTATGAGCCCTTGGTCAACTATTGGTCAATGATTGTCCAAAACCCTATTTATAGGTTGTTTTTATGTTTTTCATGTTTGGATCCACTAGGGATCACAAAAATAAGGTTCGGACCAAGTTTGGTCACCAAATTTGCAAAATTGCAAAATATGCACAAATTGCTCAAAAGTTGTCAAGCAACTTTTGAGCAAACATGACAACTTTTTGTCAAAGTTTGAAAAACAACTCCCAAATGACTAGTTGGTTCAAATTTGTTATGTAACTGTTGGGAGTGCCTACAAAGCCCTCATAGGCGGTTGGTAGGCCTAACTTGATGTAATTTTTGGCAAACCATTTTCTTGCATTCTCGAGCAACAGTCTGGTTGTACGGTCGGGTACGGATCCATCTGAGGGAAAGGCCGATTGAATAAGGTAACCCCATGTGTTAGCCTCCTCCATTTGGTTTCATGGTCTAATACCTCTCCTACTGAAAGTTATCAAATTTTCATTCTTCCTGCCCTGGATTTTAGGCCCTAATTCAGGGTTTCACAAAGCATTGAGTGTATTTCTCATTTCCACCATGGGAATTCAATGACCCTTGGTGGAAAGCATGGTTTAGTGATGTTATTCAAGACTTTGCAAGATAGGTTCACCAAAGTGCAGGGAGATGGGCTTGCCATGATGCCCTAGGTGTATATTGCTATGTATGCACCATTCACTGAATTGGGATAGTCATCATAACTCCTGTTTGGGGATTCATCAAAGGCCCTAAATCAGTGTAGGAGACCCTTGTTCACGCCCTCACATGATCCAATCATTAGTTTGGGCATTGGATGCATTCAAGAGGTACTTGTAGTATAAGTACAAGCCTAATTAGCCCTAATTGCAGAAGCATTTTGATGTGTCTTCCTGTCTTTCCTTCACCTTCATGTTTTGGTGCTTCAGTCTAAGATCTTGGGCCATAAAGGTTGTCTAAATGCCTAATCCATTCTAGGGGTTATGTGGAAAAATCTTGTTTAAAACAAAATATCCCTTGGGAAAAGGCTACAAGCCTATTGTTGGGTTTGTGAAACAACTATGTCTCAAAAGTTGTAAAGTATGAATAGAACCATTGGAGTAAGTTGTTAGGGACCTAAATAGACCACATCCCTGAGTGTAGGTCACCCCTGGTCCTGAAAGCCATTTTATGGGGTATTGTTGATAATTGGGTTAGAGTGCTTGGTAGCCAACCTAGGTAGTTGGTGTTTGAGGCTTTGTGAGACCTAGTGAATAGGTTGCCCTAGGGGTATTGGGTTGTGATAACCTTGGACCAAGTCCTTTCTACACTTGTGATAAGTGTGAAGCACTTTTCCTTTTGGGTTGGGAATTGAAGGGGTATATTGCCCTATTGAGCCTTTGGAGGCTTACTACTACCCACTCTGCATCAAGTGGTATCACAGCTATGTCTGCTCCTGAGGATGAAGAGATCCCTTCAAGGGTCACATATATTGAATTGGCAAAGATTGTGAGAGAACAGAGGGCATCAAATGCAGCCTTGACAAGAAGACTTCAAGAGTTGGAGAACAAGGTAGACAGGGGAAAAGAAGACACCTTTGGTGGTGAAGAGGGGAGTGGAGGAAGATGACACCCCTGATCTAGATATGAACATTCTTGCAGACCAGAGACCCCTTCTAGATGCCTTAAAATTGATGGGGAGAGGAACCATGGAGGAGAAGTTGGATTTACCAACTTTCAATGGGAAGATGAATGCAGACTTGGCCTTGGATTGGATTGAGGCCTTAATAAGCTTCTTTGAGTGTGAGGACATCCCTGAGAAGCAGAGAGTGAAGATGGCAAGATCCAACTTGAAGGGAGCACCCCTAACTTGGTGGAACTTCATCCAAACAGAGAGGGTGAAGAATGGGAGAAGTGTGATTACTTCATGGAACAAGATGATAGCATTGATCAAGGAGACATATGTGCCTAAAGACTATGGGGTGCAACTCCATAGAAAGAAGCAAAACCTAAAACAAAAGGACATGGATGTGGGCTCATACACTGAGGAGTTCCTAAAACTATCCATGAAGACAAATGTGGCAGAAGATGAAGAAGAAAAGATAGCAAGGTACATGAATGGTCTTAAGGTATCCATTCAAGAGGAACTTAGCCTACACTGCCCTACATCAGTAAACAAGTGTTATCAAATGGCACTCAAAGTAGAGAAGTGGAAAAGAAAACAAGACTTTAACAAGGGAAAGAGCAATGATAGTGGGAAGAACTTTAGAGGGAGAGGAACCTCTTGGAATAGAGGACAGTACAGTGGCAATAGCAGCAGGACCCCTGACCAAGGAGACAAAGAAAACAGTGATTCAAACTTCAGAGGGGACTATAGAGGAAGAAGACCCTTCAATAGAGGGAGAACAAACACAGGAAGAGGAAATGGACCCCTAAGGTGCTACTACTACAATCAATTGGGACACCATGCAGGGAGATGCCCTGAGAAGAGGAACAACAACAACCAAGGAGAAAGAAGAACACAACTCATTCAAGAGGACAAGCAAGAAGAGAATGCAAATGCAAGGGACTTAGAACCAGAGGAAGGAGGAAGGAACATGTTTAATGATGAGACATGTCTTCCTTCAAGTACAACAAAGCCAAGAACCTCCTCAAAGGAAGAATCTTTTCAGAACAAAGATATAATGCCATGGAAAGGTATGTAATTTTCTTGTAGATTCTGGTTCAACTAAAAATTTAGTATCTAGTGAAATGGTTCAAAAATTAAATCTTCCTAAGAAGCCACACCCTTTCCCCTATCATGTCTCTTGGCTAACAAAAGGTCAACAAACCTTAGTAACTGAACAAGCATGGATAGAGTTCTCTATAGCAGACTTTAAGGATAAGGTACTTTGTGATGTTGTTGAAATGGATGCCTCCCACATCCTTCTAGGCAAACCTTGGCAATATGATGTAGATGTCACACATCATTGTAGGAAGAACACCTACTCTATCACTAAAGATGGGAAAACCTTCACCATGAAGCCCTTGCCTGATACCAAAGCAGAGAAAGAACCTACTGTCATCACCTTGGGTGAAAAAAAAATGTTGAAAGTGTTGAAGGAACCTGAAACTAAAGCCTTTGTCTTAATCTCCAAACCCAAAGACAGTATAAGGTCTGTTGATAAAGATCCTATACCAGATGAAGTCAAGAATTTGCTAACAAAATTTTCTAACTTAATACCTGGTTCCTCCTTACCCAATAAGGCCCCATACAAGATGACACCTATTCAGCGTGCAGAGATTGCAAGGCAAGTCAGTGAACTATTGGAGAAGGGATTGATTCAGAAAATTCTTAGTCCATGTGCTGTCCCATCAGTATTAGCCCCTAAAAAGGATGGCAAGTGGAGGTTATGTACTGTCAGCAGGGCCTTAAACAAAATCACTATAAGATATAGGTTTCCCATTCCAAGAATGGAAGATTTGCTTGATGAATTAGGCACTGCTTGTTACTTTACAAAAATTGATTTAAAATCAGGCTATCACCAAATCAGGATAAAGCCAGGTGATTAATGGAAGACAGCGTTTAAAACAACTGAAGGTTTGTTTGAGTGGCTTGTTATGCCATTTGGTTTGAGCAATGCTCCTAGTACATTCATGAGACTCATGAATGAGGTCTTCATTGATTTTATTGGCAAGTTTGTAGTGATATATTTGGATGACATTCCGATTTATAGTCATAGCAAAGAGGAACATCTTGATCATGTTGAGCAAGTTTTGAGGAGACTCCATTAGCACAAGTTAGTGATTAACTTGGAAAAGTGTATGTTCATGAAGAAGGAACTTGTTTCCTAGGGTTTGTCATCTCCCAAGGCACCCTCAAAATGGATCCAGCAAAGGTTGAAGCAATTGTCAACTAGCCTCCACCAAAGAACCAAGGTGATGTTAGAAGCTTTCATGGCCTTAAAACTTTTTATAAAAAGTTTATTAAAAATTTTAGTCATGTTTGTGCTCCTATGTTGGACACTATAAAGGGTGGCAAAAAGACCAGGTTTGAATGGACTAAAGAAGCTGCTAATGCATTCCAATATCTCAAGAATAGAGTGGCCCAATACCCAATCCTAGTGCTCCCTGACTTCAATAAGGTATTTACTATTGAAACAGATGCAAGCAACTTGGCAATAGGTGCAGTTTTGAGCCAAGAAGGTAAGGCTATAGCATTTTTCTCAGAAAAACTAAATGATGCAAAGAAGAGATATTCTACATATGATTTAGAACTCTAGGCAATGGTTCAAGCACTGAAAAAGTGGAGACACTACTTGCTCGCAAAAGAATTTATTGTTTATACTGATAACCATGCACTGAGTTTCTTGAACAATCAGGAAAAGCTTGGAGTCAAACACATCAAATGGATGGAGCAGTTGCAGGCTTATACCTTCAATATAAAGCACAAAAAGGGGGTAGCAAACAAAGTGGCTGATGCCCTAAGTAGAAGGGTTGGATTGGTTGAGGAAGTACAACTTCAGAGTTTAGGGATTGACTCTCTAAAACACCTATATGCAGATGATCCAGAATTTGGAGAAATTCTTGAAGTATGCACTAAGATGATAGGTAAATATCTTACTAATTTTTTCTGATTTTCTAATTCAGAATGGACTCTTGTTTAAAGGAGCTCAATTATGCATACCTAAATGCTCCATCAGGACAAATATTATAAAGGAAAAGCATTGTGGTGGCTTAGGAGGTCATTTTGGGATAGATAAAACCACTGATTTAGTGAAAATAAGTTATTTTTGGCCAAGAATGGGGAATGAAGTCAAGAAGTTTGTAGAATCTTGTACTATTTGCCAACAAGCAAAAGGTGCATCCACTAACCAAGGACTGTACCAACCCCTACCAATTCCCTCTAGGCCATGGGAATCAATTTCAATGGACTTTGTAATGGGTTTGCCAAGAACAAAATAGGGTTATGATAGTGTTTTTGTCATAGTG
>MU227649.1:6904965-6942221 GCA_018584345.1 Thuja plicata
CACACCTATTCTTTAAGGAAGTGGTTAGAATCCATGGTCTACCACAAACAATAGTCTCTGACAGAGATGTAAAGTTTCAAGGTCACTTTTGGAGGACACTCTTCAAGAAATTGGGCACCAATCTGACTTATAGTTCAGCATGCCACCCACAAACAGATGGGCAAACAGAGGTGGTAAACAGATCTCTTGGGAATCTCCTAAGATGCCTTACAAAATAGTACACCCAAAGTTGGGACATGATTTTACCTCAAGCATAGTTTGCATTTAATGATTCAATGAACAGGTCTACTGGAAAGACACCATTCCAAACTATATATGTACTTCATCCAAAAGGTCCATTAGACTTGGTGGATTTACCCTCTGATTTCAGAGTTAGAGCACAAGGAGAGGAATTGGCCAAACTGATCTCTAAAGTGCAGTCAGAAGTGAAAGAGTCACTACAACAATCCACCATGAAATATAAAGCACAGGCAGATAAGATAAGGAGAGAGATTCATTTCAAGGTTGGAGATAAGGTATGGACATACCTAAGGAAGGAAAGACTACCTAAAGGCAGATAGTCAAAGTTACACATGAAGAAAGTTGGACCATGCACCATCCTCAACAAGATGGGTGAAAACGCATATGAAATTTCCTTGCCTCCTACTTTACTGATTTCTCCTATTTTTAATGTTGCAGACTTCACCCCTTTCAAGTGTGTTGCAAATGTTACTAATGTGCAAGATCCACATGATGAAGATGATGGAGATTATGTGACAGATCTCCCACAAAGAAAACCAATGGAGTTAGACACAATTTTGGAATCCAAAGTGCCGAAGCAAATGAGGAACAATAAGTACATGTAGTACTTAGTGAAATGGAAATGAATCCCTCCAATAAATGCTACCTTGATGACAATGGAACATATCAAACAATATGGAACCACTGTTGACTAGTTAACCTCAAGTGGGAACTTGAGTTCAAATCTCATGGGGAGTATGATGCAGGAGCACCCTAAATGAACTAAGTGTTCCTATGGCACTTAGGGTTTCCATCAAGGTCCTAAGTGGCCTCTAGTCATGTTAGAACCATGGGTTAATCATTGGACTCCTCTGTAAGACCATAGTTCCAAGATTGGCATCCTATGAGCCCTTGGTCAACTATTGGTCAATGATTGTCCAAAACCCTATTTATAGGTTGTTTTTATGTTTTTCATGTTTGGATCCACTAGGGATCACAAAAATAAGATTGGGACCAAGTTTGGTCACCAAATTTGCAAAATTGCAAAATATGCACAAATTGCTCAAAAGTTGTCAAGCAACTTGAGCAAATATGACAACATTTTGTCAAAGTTTGTAAAACAACTCCCAAACGGCTAGTTGGTTCAAATTTGTTATGTAATCGTTGGAAGTGCCTACAAAGCCCTCATAGGCGGGTGGTAGGCCTAACTTGATGTAATTTTTGGCAAAATCAATAAACTACCATTTTCCTGCATTCTCAAGCAACAGTCTAGTTGTACGGTCGGGTACGGATCCATCTGAGGGAAAGGTCGATTGAATAAGGTAACCCCATGTGTTAGCCTCCTCCATTTGGTTTCATGGTCTAATACCTCTCCTACTGAAAGTTATCAAATTTTCATTCTTCCTGCCCTGGATTTTAGGCCCTAATTCAGGGTTTCACAAAGCATTGAGTGTATTTCTCATTTTCACCATGGGAATTCAATGACCCTTGGTGGAAAGCATGGTTTAGTGATGTTCTTCAAGACTTTGCAGGATAGGTTCACCAAAGTGCAGAGAGATGGGCTTGCCATGATGCCCTATGTGTATATTGCTATGTATGCACCATTCACTGAATTGGGATAGTCATCATAACTCCTGTTTGGGGATTTATCAAAGGCCCTAAATCAGTGTAGGAGACCCTTGTACATGCCCTCACATGATCCAATCATTAGTTTGGGTATTGGATGCATTCAAAAGGTACTTGTGGTGTAAGTACATGCCTAATTAACCCTAATTGCTGAAGCATTTTGATATGTCTTCCTGTCTTTCCTTCACCTTCATGTTTTGGTGCTTAAGTATAAGATCTTGGGCCATAAAGGGTGTCTGAATCCCTAATCCATTCTAGGGGTTATGTGGAAAAATCTTGTTCAAAAGAAAATATCCCTCGGGAAAAGGCTACAAGCCTAGTGTTGGGTTTGTGAAGCAACTATGTCTAAAAAGTTGTAAAGTATGAATAGAAACATTGCAGTAAGTTGTTAGGGACCTAAATAGACCATATCCCTGAGTGTAGGTCACCCCTGGTCCTGAAAGCCATTTTATGGGGTATTGTTGATAATTGGGTTAGAGTGCTTGGTAGCCAACCTAGGTAGTTGGTGTTTGAGGCTTGGTGAGACCTAGTGAATAGGTTGCCCTAGGGGTATTGGGTTGTGATAACCTTGGACCAAGTCCTTTCCACACTTGTGATAAGTGTGAAGCACTTTTCCTTTTGGGTTGGGAATTGAAGGGGTATATTGCCCTATTGAGCCTTTGGAGGCTTCCTACTGGTCACTTTGCATCAGAAAGGAAAACTAACTAAAACATATGTAATGACAAATAGACGATAATTTAGGAACAATTTTAGTTTACAACTCCTTTTCAAATATATTGGGCTGAGTGAAAAACCATGACTCTGGCTTTGATAGGTTATCTTTAAATTCCAAAACATTATACAACAAATTTGAAGTATATAATCACGTCTTCAAGACACAACCTATGTTAAAGTAGAAAATAAAATATGTTTTTGATCAACTCTCTTCCACAAATTCTAGCAATGGTACTTTATTCTAGAAATAAGATGCGCTATCAAATATAAATGATGCCAGAGCAACCAAGAACAAGCAAACCGACATGATATTTTTTATTTTTATGAAATTTTGTTTTCTTTGGCAAACACATGAAATGTTTGACAAAATGTTTATTTATGAATTTCACACGAATTCATTAGTCAAGGATCTTTGGACTGGGAATACACTGAACGTGAAAGGGCATGTATTTTATTGTATGACTAAGTTGAAAACATAGTAAATAAAAAATGAAGAAAATGAATCATTCCTAGGAAGAGTAAAGGGCAGCGTTGGAATAGAACAAGGATGGAGAGGGGTTTTGTGTTTGATTGCGGGTACAGAGTGGAGGGGAGAGAAAGTTTGATTTGGATGGGTCACCAACTAACAACTGTGCATTAAGCATTGAAAAAGAGACGTCTTCCAAGTCTCCAAGCTAAGGAATGTAGCACAACCATGAATATAAGACAAGTTTGCATTACAAAATAGGGGTTTGCTTGAGCTTTAAGGAAGACAACAGACTAAGAATGTGGAAAAGAGAGATTGGCATAGAGGAAACGGTCTATGTGAGACCAAAAAAATAAATTTAATCGCATCTAAGACTGGTAGAACCTCCAGAATTGAAGGGTGTCTTTGTTTAGACCTGCTATCTACTGTCGTTTGCTAAAATGTATTTTTGCCTCCTGTCATTTGAATTGTTATGTATTACATGTTGATTGTGTTGTGACAACTTTATCATCATGACATTGAGCAAATTACTATATGCTTGGAGTATTTGGCATTGAAATATTTTGCTACTAAAGTAAATATAATTCTTGTCAATTTGGTGACAGATTGGCTGCATTTGATTTAGTTTTTGGTTTTCAATTTTCACTAATAAACTAGAATACACAAATAAATGGCAGAGACATTTTAGGTACAATCATTATTTAGCGCTCCATGAAATTGATAGAGATCCGCAAAATTGAAGATCAATGAAATGTCCACTCCCTCTAGTAGCTTGACTTTGAAGGCATTTCCTGAATAAAATATCCAGATGATCTTGCAAGGTTCGAACTTCATCTTCAACTTACTGTAGGGGGAAACCAGAAATCTTTTTTTTTGGAGATAGACAGTGACCTCATCTTTTTCTGCGGTTTCCTTCTGCCTTTGCTTGGTGTCTTCTTCCTCCTTGTACTGGCTGTTCATGACTTCTAAGTGTCATCGAACCTCCACATGAATTGTCTCTATGTGTCTTCAAAACTCTCTGCTTTCACACTTGTCTTATCTCACGGGTTGTTATCTTTGAGTTCGGTCACTACTCTAGGTTGCAGTCTGCTAACAATTTAAAATCGTGTCCTTTCGGTTCTCCAGATTTCCAAATTGTTGAATGCAAATTTTGCTTGCACTAGAATCAAGTCCCAATTTCCTGATTTATCTCTAAATAATTATCTGAACAAGATGCCTAGACTTTTTGTCCACTACCTCGGTCTGTCCATCTATTTGTGAGTGGAATGTTGAACTAAATTTTAGGTTTGTCTGCATCTTCTTCCACAACATCCTCCAAAAGCATTTGGTAAACTTCGTATACCAGTTTGAAACAACACTCCTTGATAATCCATGCCATCTCACTTCCCAAAAGGATAAATCAGCAATGCACCCTTGACCGCTTCATGAGTCTTCTTGCAACGAATGATGCATGCCATCTTAGAGAATTTGTCCACCATGATTTAAATGTAGTCATGTCCCCTCTGAGTTCTTGGCAATTCCAACAAAAAACCATTATTACCCTCCCAAGGTCTATTTTGAATCGACAAAAGTGTATACAATTTGGTATTTTGGCAACCTCCTTTAGCCACTTGGCAAGCCCTACATTCTTGATTATACTTCTAGATATCCTTGCAGATTTGAAGCCAAAAAGAAACCTTCACTAACTAGTGTCACTATTTTGTCAATGCCAAAATGTCCAACTAATCCTCTAGAATGCTTCTCTTTGATCAAATTCTCCCTCACGGAAATCCTAGGAATGCACAATTGATTTCCCTTGGATAACATGCCATCTAGAATGAAATAGTCTAACTAATTACTCTTGTCTATGCCTACCGGTTCAATGTTTGCCTTGCATGACTCTGCAAAGTCCAAATCATCCTTATACAAATGCTTCAATTCATCAAATCCCACTACAGTACATGCATCTGCGTCCTCATGTTTCCCCATCTACTCAGTGCATCTACCACCCTATTGGTGTATGAGAACAAAAGTGTAACTCTTCATGAATTCAACCCCCCGTATGTGCGTCTGATTCAACTTGCCTTGACTGTTGAATTAATGAAGTGCTTGGTGATCAGCGTCCAACACAAACTCCTTTGGTTGCAGATAATGTCTCTATTTCTTCATTGCTTGGATTATGGCATACAATTCTTGGTCATATACCTAGTATTTCATTTGAGCATCATACAACTCTTGAAGATCAGCGAAGCGTGAACTCCCTCTAGTAGTTTGATTTCATAGGCGTTTCCGGAGTCAACATTCCAAATGATCTAGCAAAGTTCGAATTTCTTCATCTTCAACTTACTGTAGGTGACTGCCGAAAATCTCTCTTTTGAAGATAGACCATGACCTCATATTCTGCAAATTTCTTCTACCTTTGCTTGGTGTCTACTTGCTCCTTGTACAAGTTATTTATGACTTCTAAATGTCGTCGAAACTCCACATTAATTGTCTCTATGTCTTTCAAACTCTTCTACTTTTGCACTTGTTTAATCATGAGCATTGTTATCTCTGAGTTCAATCACTCCTCTAGATTTAGTTTGCTAACAATTTCAAATGGTGTAGTTGCTTTATCTACAGTTGTCGGATCTGAAAATTTTGTATTAAGTCTTTCCTTAGTTTGCCTCTGTCTCTCCATGTTTTTCATCATGGCATCTATTTGTTGTCTTAGAATAGACATACTGTCTAGCTGGTTTCAATGTTTTCTAGATTTCCTGTGTCTGTCCATGACAATAAGAACTAATGTGCTGGTCACTCAAGTCAAACAATTAGGCTCAATAAATTCCACCCCAACAGGATGGCAGGAAACCTCTCTGATACCACTGTAAGAACCTCAACAAGTTCTAACTCTGCCAAATTGCTAATTTGCTGTGTAAATGATATATTTTTTTTGATATGACAATATAATGAAGCAAATAAAGATATTGCCATAATAATTTTTTAATTCAAAACTGAGATTGCATTGAAAATACACAGTGGAAAATTCCATATTTTTATACCAGCTTGAATACTCAAAATTTTCACAATATATTGACAACCCAGTTCATTAAATAACCCCTATTATCTAAAACAACAATACCCAGAAAACCTATGAGTTACAATCATGAACTTACAGGTATGATATGTCTTGAAACCCTTGAATTAACTTCACAAGTCTGCTTAAAAATGCTTGAAACCTTATGAATAATGGCTGTCAATTCCTTCTATCACTGCAAATTGTTCTGGTAAATAATGAAGCATTCAAACCCTTAATTCTGCAACAATAAATTCATTCTTGGCTTCTGAACTGAAGTCAACGCCTGACATAATTCGTTGGCGTTTCACCAATTCACTATGCTGGAAAACTTAGAAGAATTCACAATTCTTCAAGCTTGAAATTTGAAACCCTCGTTTCCATTTCTTATTCACACAAACAAAGCAAAGTAAAAAATGATTATCAATAATGAGGTTGATTTGCTTTATGGTGTGCTTTTATGACTCAAATCTCCTTAATAGCATTTAAATCCTCTTTTAAATCCATTTCTAGGTTTTTAATAAGACTTTATAATAAGTCTTCAAACTTGGGTGCTCATATTCTTGTTCACTACCTTGATCTTTCTAGCAATTTGCAGGTGGAATGTTGAATTGAATTTTAGGTTTGTCTGCATATTCCACAATGTCCTCCAGAAATATCCAATAAACTTGGTATCTTAGTTTAAAACAATGATACTTGGTAATCCATGCAAACTCACTTCTTTAAAGAACAAACCACTTCATGAGTCTTCTTGCAAGGAATGAAGCACATCATTTTAGAGAATTTGTCCACAATGAAATCGAGTCATATCATCTCTACGTTCTTGGCAACCCCAACACAAAATCCATATTGATATCCTTCCAAGGTCTATCTGGAATCGACAAAGGTGTATACAATCCTATATTTTGCCAAACTCCTTTAACCGCTTGGCAGATCCTACATTCTTGAACATACTTCTAGACATCCTTGTAGATTTGTAGCCAAAAAGAAAACTTTATTAACTAGTGCCACTATTTTGTCCAAGCCAAAATGTCTGGATAATCCTCTAGAATGCTTCTCTTTGATCACTTTCTCCCTCATGCAACTCCTAGGAATCCAAAACCAATTTTCCTTGAATAAAATGTCATCTTAAATGAAATAACTCATTCACTTACTCCTGTTTGTGCCTACTAATTCAATGTTTTCCTTCCATGCCTCCGCAAAGTCTGTATCCTCCCTTATACAAGTATTTCAATTCATCAAATCCCACTACAATCACTTGCATTGTCATCATCAAGTTTCCCCTTTTGCTAAGTGCCTCCAAAACCCTTTTTGACTTTCTATTCCGGTGTTTGAGGACAAAAGCATAACTCTACATGAATTCAACCCATCTCATGTGCCTATGATTCAACTTGCCTTGGCTGTTCAAACACTGAAGTGCTTGGTGATGAATGTACAATACAAACTCCTTTGGTAGTAGTTAGAGTTACCATTTCTTTAGTGCTTGGATTATGGCATACAACTCTGAATCATATACCTAGTGTTTCCTTCAGGCATCATTTAACTTCTCACTAAAATAGGCAATTGGTCTTCCTTCTTGACTTAGGACTGCTCCAATGGCGTTGCCGCTTGAATCACAATTCACTTGGAGAAAAATGTTGAAATTCTCGATTGCTCCATCACCTTCTACTTCAACAACTCAAAGCTCCTTTGTGCTTTGAAAGTCTACTTGAACTCTTTTTGGTCTACCCTCATTGTCTTCGTCATGCGTCCACAAATAGTAAGTAAACTCTTAATGAACTTTTGGTAGAAACTAGCTAATCCATGAAAAGATCTCACCTCCAACATCTACTTGTGTAGGTCACTCCCCAATTGCTCTCACTTTCTCTAGGTCCATCAATCCAGTTTTAGAGTTTGGTTTCTTCGGTTTAATCCAAAGATTGGATTGTGTGTTCCTCTAGGTTTCCAACCATTCTATGGTTTTATATTGTTGATTTTGGATTCGTGAATAAATTTGTACTCCTAGCCAAGTGCTCAGTTGAGTATGCTATGAGCACTTGTGATTGTCTTTCCTTTTTGAGGATTTGTTCTCCATGCTTGATTTTGATCGTATTGGAATGCATGATGATGGTGTTTGGATCACATCACAAGTTATTTGTGTGCCATGACGAGATTACATTGGGATCCATGCCCTCGGTTGAGGCCAATGGACCCATGTGCTATTTTTTTTACCTCCCTCTTTGATTGAGGTTTTGGAGTCTTTAATGCATCATTGTGTTTGACCGGTAGGTGCGGAGTAGGGGGATGGAGTGGCTCACCAAGGTGACCTGGGACACAAAGTGGTCCTAGGGTAACCCTTGGTTGAGTTATCTTAATAAGTGATAACCTTAAAATGAATGGGGAAAAACATAATAATAATAATAAGATTAGTGTTATATCCATAGACCGTCTATTTGAGAGGCCGTGAATCATCTGCGGATGTTTATCCGGCATAGCATCGATCATCTATTTGAGAGACGTGTACTGACACAGTAGAGCTTCCTTGATGAGAGAAGGATTGCTCGAAGCCACACGGGCTTGTAGGAGCCGTGTGATGACACTCCATTCTTGAGTCTCGACATTGTACCCTGTTTAGCTTGAGTAGTGACCTTGACCTACTCGTATTGCGTTCTTGCATTGGAACTCTGTACCGTCCGTTGATTTTATGCATCTGCCTGGCGTGAGTGTATCCCTTTTTGGTGTGAGTGCTTACCTTGGTTTGTGTCGGGTTACTACCTCCGCGATCACAGTGGGGTGGTGTAATATCCTCATCATTAAATAAATAATAATAATTGTATTTGGGTTTTGATTGATTTAGTTTATCTCAGGCCCAGCTTTTATTTTAGCGTAGGTGTAGGTGTTGTCGTGTCGGCTTTATTTGTGCACCTCGGAAGTTGACCGATGGGTATTTAGGACCGGTGTGTAGGATGAATTTCTCGTGTTGAGTTTTGATATTTTATTTGTAATTGCGAATTCCAGTTGGAATTCTGTTGGTGGCGATTTCGGAGGTGGAAGACCCTCCCTCTTTGGTTCTTTGTAGTTTCGGTGGGATTCAACCCTCAACCTACTCTGCTTGTTCTCTTGTTTGGATCTGGAAAATCTGAAACACTGTCATTGTTTGTAACTGAGATTCTTGGATAAACCAATATTCATTGGCGATCATTATCATCTACATCATTAGTGTTTTCCTCTCTTTATGTCAGGTTAGTGTTGCATGCACCTCACTAAGTATTGGCGTATTCAGGAGCACTCAGGAATTAGAAACCCTACAACAAACCATCGTACGGCCTGCCAAGGTGCTACCATCAAACACCATCGGCCATCATCTACTGTACGACCTCTCTGTATAGCTTCCCTGCCCATAACCATACCGTACGACCTCTGTGCACTTCTCAATCCATACTGCACAACCTCCTGACATATCGTACGACTTCCTTGCCATACCGTACGACTTCCCTACCATACCGCACGACCCCTCTGTCATATTGCACGACAACCTTGCGCCTCTCAGCCTCTACTGTACAACCTCTCTGGCATATTGTACAGCCTCAGCTCCATACTCTACAGACCTGCCATCTGACCATCGGCGAGAGAATTGTCTTATACTACAGACATAGTGGTTTGGGGACATTACAGTGGTATCAGAGCTGGTGATCTTGCCAGCCTGTTGGGTAGTGAATGCAGAAGAGTTTCAGGTATACGCTAGAACGAGGTACCGTTCTCTTGACAAAATGGGGGAGCCACAGGATCTGGCTGCTGCAGTTATGGAATTATTGAGGGAGTTAACAAGAAGTCTGGCTCAACTCAACGAAGCCATGATCAAAGGGAAAGAATGACAACGTATTATGGAAGAGACTTTGCAGAAATTAACTGAAGGAAGGACGAATTGGGGACAAAATGGACATGGCGGCGATAACTCAGTCACTGGGAGAGCAAAGTCTCATACACGCCCTCAACCGTCTATGTCGACGTTTCCACCAAGAAATGAAGTATCTCGAAGGGAACTAGAGCCCACCTTCGAGGAAATGCAGGATCAACTAATGCAGGATTGAAGGAACGCAAATCTCGTGGCGAACCTGTCCTTCAGAGATTATGTTGAACTGCGAATGAGATACTCAAGAGGCAGTGGTCGCGGCTATGACAACGATGGTCTTCAGCGAAAGATAGGCAAGATAAATCTATCATCTTTTGAGGGAGCCAGATCAACAACTGCGTGCACATGGGTACAGAAGACAGACACATACTTTCAACTTTACTCGATGCCGAAAGAGGAGGCAATCAAGTTTGCAGTGCTGCACTTAGAAGGGATCGCGTACGAATGGTGGCATTATGGTATAGTGATCCTCGATAATGATCAAATAACGTCATGCATCGAGTTCACACAGAGGTTGATAGACCGCTTTGACGGGAAAGATCCAGAACTTAATTGCAAGGAGCTCTCTCAACTGAAGCAGTCCGGGTTAGTTGACCACTACATTGCTGAATTCCAGAGGCTATTCGTGCTGGTGATAGATATCTCATAAAGGCGCTTGATTGTGTTGTTCGTGGATGGACTGATAGAACCTCTCAAAGGTTTGGTAAAAGGATTTTACCCCATCACGCTCACAGAAGCAATAAAAAAGGCATGGGATATGGCGACTTCTTCCTCTTCTTCTAGGAATTATTCACACCCCAAACCACCACTTGCTCCTAAGAAAAGAGACAACAAACCTGCACCATGGAAGCCATTGTTGGATGAGGCTACTAGACAGGATCTGAGAAGAAGGAAACTTTGTTTCAATTGTAAGGAGTCGCGGGAACCAAGGCACTGATGTTTGAGCAAAGGAAAGATCCACTACATTGAGGTGATGTCCGAAGGAGAAGAAGACCAGGAAGAACTCGAAGCCGAAGGGGACGGACAACAAAATTCTGACTGTGCGGAGAGGATTGCCACACTGGTTTAGAGGGGAGGTGCCATTGCGACACTTGCTGGCACCTCGAGGTCTACTATTTTCCGCATACGGGGTACGCTCCAGGGACAACGGGTTGTGGTAATCCTCGACAATGGGGCCACACTCAACTTTATTAACTCATCACTAGTCAACATAAGAGATTTGTGTACAGAGGCACATCAAGGGTTTGAAGTCAAGGTAGCGAAAGGAAACCTCTTGTCGTGTACCCATTTGATTCCGCAACTAAGCATCACCATGGGGAACCACACAGTAATAGACAATTTCTTCGTGGTAGATTGGGGTGACATGGAGGTTATATTAGGCATTCAGTGGATGGAGACTTTGGATGAATACACAGAGTTTCAAGAGAATGGAGTTCTCTTTCGAGGTGGATGGAAAGAAGGTGGTACTGAGGGGGATGTCTAATGGCGGTCCGAAGGAAATCTCGATACGACGAATGGAGGCCATTTTTAGACACGATGACGTCGTTTGGGCCGCACACTGTTTGGTTTCAATTGCCCCTCTGATGGGCCAATAGGCATAATACCATGACGACGAACTCCAGACGATGTTGGACAGACACAGTTTGGTCTTCGCCGACATTCCACCTGGCATACCCTTGCACCGTGGTTTTGAGCACACCATTGAGTTGGAGGAGGGAGCCAAGCCTGTCATCACTACTCAATACCGCCATCCTAAAAGGTTTAAGGATGAGATTGAAAAGACAATCCAAGAACTGCTCGACAAGGGATGGATCAGGCCCAGATCCAGTCCTTTTGCATCATCAGTGGTGTTGGTAAAAAAGAAAGATGGTACCATGCGGATGTGTGTGGACTACCGTGCGTTGAATAAGGCCATCAAAAACAAGTACCCTATTTTCTCGGGATTGATGAGCTACTGGATGAGTTGTACGACGCCGTCTATTTTTCAAAATAGACCTCCGCTCAGGCTACCACCAGATCCGCATGAGGGAACAAGATGTAGAGAAGACAACTTTCCGTTGTTGAATTCTTGGTCATGCCATTCGGGTCGACTAACGCACCCGCTACTTTTCAGTCCTATATGTACCACATTTTCAGCAAACAACTGCGAAAGTTCTTGTTGGTATTCTTCGACGTATACTCATCTACAACAAGACATGGGAGGAACATATCAGGCATTTGGACGAAGTGCTAGGAATCACGAAATCATAATCCCTGTTCGCCAAGAGATCCAAATGTGAATTTGGGATGACGAAGGTACTATATTTAGGACACATTGTTAGTGGTCACGGTGTTCAAGTGCATCAAGAAAAGATCCAGGCCATCTTGGATTGGCCGCCTCCGACTACTCTCGCAGAGCTGCACGGGTTCTTTGGATTATGCAGTTACTATAAAAGGTTCGTGAAGGATTTTCCCCAGCTCGCCGCACCCTTGACTGACCTAACGAAGAAAGGATCTTTCCAATGGAATGAACAGGCACAATGTACCTTCGACAAGTTAAAAGAAACCGTGAGGTCATGTCCGGTCTTCGCATTACTAGATTTCACTTGGCCCTTCATCGTAGAATGTGACGCATCGGGGGAAGGCATTGAGGGCATACTCACGTAGGACCGTCACCCGATTGCATTTCGAGAGTTGGAAACTCTCGAGCGTGGAGAAGTTGTATTCCATCTACGACAAAGAAATGCTCGCCATCATGCACTCCTTGAGGAAGTTTAGACAGTACCTCATAGGATCTAAGTTCGTCATCCGTATGGACCACAATAGCTTGAGGTATTTCTTGGAACAGAAGGAGGTGAACGAAAGACAACAGAAGTGGGTGAGCGAAATCTAGGCGTTTGACTTCGATATTGAGTATGTTAAAGGGAAGAATAATGTTGTGGCTGACACTTTATCAAGGATGCTTTCCATATGCTCGTTATCTCAGATTTCGGCAGATTGGAAGGCATGCCTATTGGTCAAATATTCTAAGAACCCTTTTGCGTGTCAGCTAATGGAGGGTGAAGTGCGTGATGACAGATACAAGGTGGTCGATGACAACATTTATTATAAGAACAGGATTTATCTAGTGCCCGAGTCCAGGATGAAAGAGAAAATTTTAAAGGAGATGCACGACTCACCCTTGGTTGGGCATCTGGGGTACCTAAAAACCCACAAACAAATCAGAGAAAGATTCTCCTAGAAGGGTCTCAAGAACGATGTCCTACAATATGTTCGCGAATGTGCTACCTGTCAGCAGAACAAATGTGAGCACACACTACTAGCTGGTCTACTACAACCATTACTGATACCTGAGAAAAAGTGGGATAGCATCTCAACGGACTTCATCTCAGGGCTTCCCAAGGTGCAAGGGAAGGATTGTATCTTTGCGGTGGTCGATCGACTGACTAAGTATGCACACTTCTTCGCCATTCCCATAGGATATCAGGCCACACAAGTAGCGAAATTGTTTTTTTGAGAGGTGTTTCGCTTGCATGGTCTCCCTCAAAACATCGTCAGCGACAAGGATAGCTGCTTCCTCAACATCTTTTGGACAGAACTATTTCGGCTTGCAGGGACAAAGTTGTCACCGAGCACCAGTTATCACCCACAGACTGATGTATAGACCGAAATTGTGAACAAGTGGCTGGAAGGCTACCTCAGGAACTATGTTTCGGCACAACAAAAGACATGGGTTAAGTGGTTGCTTTTGGGTGAACACTACTACAATACGACGTACCACATGTCGATTGGCATGGCGCCTTTCTAAGCCATGTACAACTATGAGCCGCCATCATTTGTGGATATTGCACTTGGCGATAGTTGTGTCGAGGGCCAAGGATTGGCTACAAGAAGGATTGGACATTTTGAATTCTCTCAAGGAAAATCTTCAGAGGGCCCAGAATCAATAGAAGATGTATGCTGACAGACATCGAATAGAGAGAAGTTTTGAAGTTGGCGATTTGGTGTGCCTCCGGCTTCAACCGTATAGACAATCTTTCCTAAAGACATGTCGCAAGGACAAGTTGAGGCCACGTTTCTACGGACCCTACCAAGTGGTGCAGAGAGTAGGTGAAGTTGCCTACGAATTGGACCTGCCGGAAGGTAGTCGAATCCACATCTTTCATGTTTCTTGCTTGAAGAAAGCTGTGGGTCAACATATCACGGTCTCAACAAATCTACAACCCCTCGACGAAGGAGGGAAGTTAGTGTTAGAGCCAGCCGCGATCATTGACATTAGGGAGAAGAGGTTGAGGACACGCATGGTCAAAGAATTTCTCGTATGCTGGAAGGATCTACCACTAGAAGACATCACCTGGGAAGGCGAGCAGATTTTGGAACACCCCAGTTTGCGATTGCTTGAGGACAAGCAATATTTGGGACGGGAGGACTGTAATATCCCTGTCATTAAATAAATAATAATAATTGTATTTGGGTTCCGATTGATTTAGTTTATCTTGGGCCCATCTTTTATTTTAGCGTAGGTGTAAGTGTTGTTGTGTCGGCTTTTATTTGTGCACCTCAGGAGTTGTCAGACGGGTATTTATGACTGCTGTGTAGGATGTATTTCTCATGTTGAGTTTTGATATTTTATCTGCAATTACAAATTCCTGTTGGAATTCTGTTGGTGGCCATTTCGGAGGTTGAAGACCCCCTCCCTATTTGGTTCTTTGCAGTTTTGGTGGGATTCAACCCTCACCCTACTTTGCTTGTTCTCTTGTTTGGATCTGACAAATCTAAAACACTGTCATGTTTGTACCTGAGATTGTGGGATAAACAAATATTCATTGGCGATCATTATCATCTGCATCATTGATGTTTTCCTCTTTGTATGTCAGGTTAGTGTTGCATGCAGCTCACCAAGTATTGGCTTATTCACGAGCACTCAGAAATTAGAAACCCTATGGCCAACCACCGTACGGCCTACCAACGCTCCACTGTCAAACACCATCGGCCATCATCTACCATACAACCTCTACCGTACAACTTCCCTACCATGTCGTATGACCCCTCTTTCATGTCGTACGACAGCCTTGCGCCTCTCATCTTCTATCGTACGACCTCTTTGCCATACCGTACGACCTCAGCTCCATACCCTACGGAGCTTCCGTCTAACCATCGACGGGGGAACTGTCTTATACTACGGACATAGTGGTTTGGGGACATTACAGGTGGTCCTATGGGTTCCATGTGGTAGGGTGGCGTTGCACTTGATCTAGATTCTTAGTTTGTTTTCATTTTAGCTTATGTCACAATGGCCTCGGATCATGCTTTCTGGTACTCCTTGGTGTGGAGTTGTACTCATTTTAGTTGTGTTGGAGCCGACATACTTGTATTTTTCCATTTTAGACTTGCACAGGAAAGCTGTGGATTTGTGCATTTTAGCTGCGCATGTGTTTTTTCCTGTTCCTGCGCATTTGTCCTTTTCTGCTGCGCATATGTTTAAAATACGTGCGCATATGTTCATTCTGCACATTTATTCAAACTGCCAATATCTAAACCTGCTTCTGCATAAATGTTCTGAGACTGATCCGACGCATTTGTATTAGAGGATTGTTCCCTTGGGTTTGTGCTAAATTTGATTCCATGATTGGTTTCCCCATGCTTACGGGACCTTTTTCATGTATTCATTTCCCATTTTCCATTTCGAATAATGTTGTTACTCTCACTCTTCGATTTGGGTTTATAATAAACTTAGCATTGTTTTGCTTTGAGGATGATTTGTCTCCTCAGTTAGTGACTATGGACGTTGGTCCGGTCTCATCTCGTGAGGGTCATGGACTCGGTCCGGACTACCATGAGGTGGCTTGAACATGTTCGTCTCTTCTTGCTTGTGTTTGGGTGTCTTGGAACCCTTGGAAGGTTGTTGAGTCTTCCGCTCGTGAATGTTTATGGAATGATTGCGCTTCTCTTTAAATTTGGTTATTGTGTTATGGTTATTAGATGCACTTGTATGGTTAATGCATACCTTTACCTTTTAAAAAAAAATGTTAAGTGCTTATTTGACCTTATGTTTCAAGGGTTCCTCGGCAGGGCATTACAACCTTACCATCCCATTCATTCTCAATGGCTGCATGTTTTGCCCAGAAATCTATTTCTTCATCTCTGATCATTGTCCTTGCATCTAGATATTCTTTACCTTTCTTTGTTTGTTCACTACTCTCTTCCATCAATGGCTCTTGTGTCTTTATCTCTGGTTCTAATGCCTTCTCTTCTCTTCTCTTGTTCAATATCTTCCTTATAGGCAATCTTATGCTCTTGCTTACTAACAAATGCCAACTTTGTTGTTGCATCTCAATTATTTTTTCCAATTTCTCCAGGGCTTGTTCCAATCTTCTAATCTCCATTTGCCTTTCTCTCTCTTTCCTCTTTCCTTTTCCTTTCTTCTTCTATTTTCTTCTCCTATTTCTTCTTTTGCTTCTTCTCTGTTGAACCCTCATCTTGCAAGCACCTCTTCAACAAATACATTGCTTAAAGCAAGTCTCTCACCTTGCTTCATTTTGTCTTTGCCTCATCGTCTCTTCTCCTCTCTACCTAGTCTTTTGGCAAATAGGTTCTCTTCTCAACCTGCACAAAACAACACAGAAACACACACAAATACCGAAACTTACTGTCCCAGACCTTCTGAGCTCTGAAACCAATTGATGCAGAGGTAGGGGGTTCAAATCAGCAACCTTGTAAACATCTCAATACCAAGTGGACATATTTGGTATTTCTTTTCAATAGACTCATGCCCTTCTTACAAACTCAACACAAGTACTCACTTCACAAAATGCACCTTCAAAGCAGACACTCAAGCTTTTCAAAATCTCAACCAAACAAGGACTCATCAAAGAAATGATACCCCATGCAACTTTCTTCAATGCCTCTTCCCAACTCCAAGTTTTCCCATTCACAAGAACTCCTTGCCCTATAGGCTACAAATGGCAAATGAGGGCTTTACTACCCACAAGACCCAATCTGCTTCAGGAACATCTTAGGACAACCAATACATCATTTTTATACCCTTGGTGGCTCTCAAAATTTCTGACTTCATTAACTGCTATATCATTCGACCAAATCAGTCCTAAACCTCTACTAGCCCTGTCTAGAGACAAAATTGACCATAACTTCCCATGACCAAATAATTCCTACTAGACATATAGTTTTTTAGATACCCTTTTGGGCAGTTTTCAACATACCAAAAATTAAGAGGTGGTTGTTATGAAACATCTGATCAATCAATTGACTGGTAATCGGGCAAGCCTAATTAGGCTTAGTTATTCAATCTGAGATAGTGAAACAATCATCCATAACTTTTGCAAAACACATAATGAACAAAATCTCTCTGGTGAGATTGTATATTAGTCTAGTACAGATATTTCTTCCAATTTTTATGAAGATCAAATGGTTAAAAAAAAATTTATGGCATTTTTCCTAAAATTGGGAACCCTAGGTAGGGTTCAGACTTGCATTCACCAAAATTGCAATATCTTGCACTAATCTTAATCAAATCTCATGAAACAAACTTTACATGAAATTAAAATCAAAGTACTTTCACATACAATCAACAAGAAGTGGACTCTTGTTCGTAAAAGGGCCTAAAACAACACTGCAACGCTGGAAAATGCTTGTAATTGAAGTATTTTCTTATTTACAACTTGAATTACATCTTCATAAACCACCACCCTCTTGTGGCTCAACCATTCAAGGACCTAATAAAGCATCTTACAACCTCCCCAACTGTGAAAACCACTTTTTAAACCTCCCTTGACTATTGGGATTACATCTTTTGCAATTTGTGCAATTTTGCACTTGTAACATGACATTTTTTTGGTCAATCAATGACAACTTTACTCAAATCTTTCTGATGACCCTAAATGGGGCCCTTAAGACGTCAAACTAGTACAAATATGTCTAAATAGGTCTTACTAGACCTTAATACTATAATAAAATCCCACTGGAAGCAACTTGCCAACTTTTGGCATCCAGATGACAATATTGACAAGTTTAGCAACTTTTACAAAATTGACTCCAAAAGACTCTCTAGGACTCAACCCACTACCAACGAGCCCAAAATGGTCCTTTAGACCTTATCACATTGTTGAAACATTAATATCAGTGTACCCCGGGGACGCGTCCCCTCCAAAATCTCCACCGTACCTGGAACAAGGATGCACCAGGAACGTGACGATGGTGTTCCGACGTCCCCATCGGTGCCACAAAAATCGCCGCCGTCTGCTGGAAACGTGGGGACGTCCTGGCGTCTTCGAAGGGGGTAGGGGGACGTCCCGACGTCCCCGAAGGGAATAGGGGGACAAAATAATGCCCCTCGACCCCTCAGGGGACTCCCAGGCGTTCCACCTAACGACAGCTACATAAAGTGCATTTAAAAATAAAACATTTTTATTTTTTTTATGGGTTCTATTCTAACCCTAGGGGTATGTGTGGCCCATCTCTTGTGTTATATTCATTCAAAACTCTATGAAGCTTCATTTCTATTCATTTTTTTGTTTCACTACATTTTGGGCCTTGGCATTTTGATTTTGTAGTTTGTACTTGTTTTGCTATTCATACCATGCTACTCAATGTAATCATCTTTATGATTAGATACTCGTACTTTTGATATCTATTATATAATAGAACTCTTCCATTTGCTGATTCGACTATTTAAAATTTTATTGTTGAATGTTCAATGCAATGTTCAAGTATTTATTAATTCTAATTTACTATTTTACAGTTACTGTTTTACATCTTTATGTCTTATATTGCTATACATCTTTTCATAACTAACATTTTAAGTACCACATGTATAGTATGTAGTATATACACCCCCCAGTGTCCCCCACCGTCCTGAAATTGAGGCCCCTCTGTGCCACCTAACCGGAAACTTGTTCCCCTGTTCCGACGTCCCCCCGTCCCTCAGGGCGGTGTAACTATGAATAATATTGAACCAAAAATCAAAATTTGGCACTTGGAGGCATGGAGTTTCCATGGTGTTCCTTCACCAACAAACCCCCAATCCAGGCTTTGCCATGAAATATTGTTGAATTCATTTGTCATTGATGTCAAATCAGATTGAGTTAATATTTGAATGCACAAATCAGATTGTAAGGAAAAATTGATATAGAATATATGTGATCAGTTTGAGACAAATGAACAACGATACCTGATCATTTTATACCGTGCTCACTTGTACATCTGCAAATAGAATGACTGTTCTTCAAATCATGGCGAGTGATTTCAGACATAGCAAGTTCGTATTATGTGTTTTAACAAGATCGTTTTTTGGTTTGCATATACAATATTACTGTTCATTTCCAGAATCTGTTCGAATGCATAGGAAGGCTTTGCCATGATTGATTCTTGAACAGAAAGCATCGAAGATGACTTTCAGGTGTTTGGATATCTTTGTGGAGCAGCTTGATGTTCGTTTTGCAAGAAGAAATTCTCAGACTTACATCATTGGGCTGGTATTTGGTTTGTCTTGGTTCTAACTTTATAAGTCACATAGCAAACTACACGTATGAAATTGGTTTGGCAAATAAGAGAAGGAACTGTCGTGTTGAATCTATTCTTTGTTTTGAAACTCATAAAGGCATGTTCATTCTAGTGATTCGAGACTTATCTTAAGAATATTACAAAAGAACAAAAGGCTTGTTTTAAAGAAAAGAAGCCACGCTAGAAAGAAGTTAGACAGTTTGTAGTTAGAAGTCAGTTTGGAACTAAACTCCCTAACCACCTTTAATTAGCCGACTCTCTTTTAGAAATATTATATATGCACATTCCTTGGTTTGAAAGTGAGTGAAGTGGATGATAGTTCAAGTGAATATTAGGTGTTGATATGAATATGACATGGAAAACACAGTTTGCAAGAATTTAAGGAGGATTTTTAACGAGTGAATGTATGAGGGTTATTGCTACCATGCTATGAGAAGAGGTGATAGTTGGTAATATTTTTGAAGGCAAGTGTGGGGTCTTTGATGAGTTGGTGCTCATAGAAGGGAATTTGGTGATTCCTTGGGTGGGTGTCCTAAAAATTGTAATTTTTCAAACCATGAGGTTGGATTAGGACAGTAGATCCTAGCAGCATTTCACACCGTGGTTTTTCCATCTTTGATTTTCATGTCATATCTTGTGTACTTGTTCCTTGTGTGGTTGTTTAGCTTTATTGTTTCAGTTTTAGTTTCTTTCAGATTTCAGTTTGAAGGTTAAAAGTTTTAATTGTTCTAAAGTCAAAAGTTTGCATCTACTACTGATTCACCCCCCTTCTCAGTCGTAGAGTTGCCTTCTTCAAATATGTCATAATCCTTTACCTTTTAATTAAGCAATTCTCTTGTTAAGTATTCCTATAACACAAAATCAACTGAAAATTGAATCAACAGACCAAAGGATTGCATCAAGCCGAAACAATTAGACATTAAATTAGAAATAACTTGGAACGGGTAGAGGACCCTAACCATGGCGCCAAGAAGTTCCTCTGCAACAATTATTCTAATTGTTGTGTCCACTTTTGCACAGTTGATGATGAATACCTTTCTTAGCAGCTCCCTATTATATTGTCTAGAATAGGGTAGTTCCCACTTGTGGGTGGCAAAGTTTAGCCTATAATTCCTAAAACAATACGCCATTGGCAATACCTCACTAGTCGAAGTGCTTGCAAAAAAGGCAAAGCCACTGTTAGTATAAGATCTTTATCTGTGATATCCTCTGATGGTGGATTTTGGAGTTATTTGATTGCTTTCTTTTACATGCTTGAATGGTGTTCATTGAATCTTCCTCTATAATTAATTTTTGAATATTCAATTTCCTTGCCACTTTGAGACCTGATAAAACCATTACTTTTGCCATGTTATTAGTACCTTTTCGGAGTTTGGTGCTTAATGCACTTACCACATGCCCCTGATAATTTCACAAAACCTGCTCCTGCGAGACACATGCTTCCTCGATTTGCTCCATTGAATTTAAGTTTGATCCATTCTTTTGGAGGTTGTTTTTATTTGATATATTTTCTATTAATATTATCAGGTTTAGCATTCATGAAGCTATCCGAAAAGGGAAGTACAGTTTGGGGCCAAGAAGTAATAATTTTGGAGTCCCAAGAAGTGATAATAGAGGATGAATGTTTTGTTCTTGACACATGGGAGTTTACTGATTCTGAAAAATGCCTTCTCAATTTTCCACAGACTGAATCACTAGAGTTTTCCTCAAAAAAATTTGGCAGTTCTTTCCAACCAAATATGCCACATAACACTAGAAGGGTTTATTTCCAAATTGACCCAAAAAAAGTGTCAAGACATGACCAATTTGACAATAAGTCAAATATTGATTTAGGAAGTGGAGCTTGCCATTGCAATTTCTTTTGAGTCAATCTTCAACAATCATTTGCAAAGTCATATTGTAACAGTAGATGGTTTGTTTGTTCTACCACCTTTCCACACATTATGCAATTGAATTGGTGAGCTAATCCTAGTTTTGAAAGTTCGTCACTAGTTAAGATCTTATACTTTAAGTGCTAACCAAGTTAAAAATCCTATTATAGGAAGAACTACATCATGCCAGAAAAAAGAATATGCCCTAGAAACCTGAAGTTCCCTCTCATGAGTTAAGGCTTCATATCCCAATTTAACTGTATAGTAACCTGATTTGGAGGGGGGACAAAATAACATTTCCTCTCTCTCTAAAATCTGCAAAACCCTGTTTCGCAGTATGCTTGGTAACTGATCCTTCTAAGCTTGGGGGAAGTTTAAAATTGGATGTCCTTCCAAAAGACATTTGTCACAGAACCCCCTCAAGTTAAGAGGATGATGTGAAATAGTCTTTTACCTTTAACCCCCAAGCTTGTTGTAGACCTTGTTTAGCTTCACTAAAGCATTCCAAATTTCCCACAAGATGATTACCATTCTATCAATCCTCGCAAAGAAGTGCTTTATCTCCATTGTTAACCATCCAATTCCACAATTTTGATCCCATTGTTAGATTCGTGGCTGTGAATATTCTTTCTGGAGAAATGGAATCCAAGTATTTTGATTTAATAATTTTTGCCTATTTTGGATTTGATTTAGAGAATACATTCCAAACTATTTTTTTCCCCCAAGGCTAGGTTTCTTCCTTCCAAGTTGTGGATAGCTGAACCTCTTTGAGGTCGGTTTTTTCATATTGAATCCCAGGATATTAAATGAATCCTCCTTTTCTCATAATGTTGCCCTTCCATAGGAAATCTCTGAGCATGTTTTCTAATTCCTAAAGAAATCCTTTTGGGGTTTTAGGAACTAACATAATATAGTTTGGAATGGTAGAAAGCACCAATTTGATCATGAGTATGCCTGCCAACGACAGTCACTTACCTTTCCAAGCAGCCACTCTATTTTGAATTGAGGATAAAATGTTAGACTAAAAAGAGCTTTTGTTTGCCCCAATGAGAAAAGGAACCTCTAGGTGTTTACAAGTTTACAAGGCAATCTTTCAAACTTTCCTTTGTAAATCTAAGAAAATCACCAGTCTTTTGAATATTATTTGTCGGTGCATTGAGGAAGAATATTTTGGATTTAGAAGCATTTACCTTCTCCTTGAAAATTGAGCAATAGTCCCCCAAAATTGAGTTAATTACCTTGGCTTCTTGTAAAGTAGATTTTCCAAAGAATATAGTGTCATCAAGAAAGAGGATGTGAGTGGCTGAAATATTATATCGTGGTAAAAGAATACCCTTCCATCTATTTGAGTTGTGAGCTGTTGCAATTAATCTACTAAGAGCTTCAGCCAAGATGATGAAAAGGAAAGGAGAGAGGGTTTCTCCTTGTCTTACATCTTGAGATGAACTGAAAAAACCTACAGGTGTGCCATTAACTAGTGTTGAAAATTTAGCTCCAGATATACATGAGTATCCATTTACATTATCTTGATGAAAAACCAAGTCAAAACAATACTTTCATAAGGAACTCTTAGTTAACTCTATCATATGCCTTAAGCATGTCTAATTTTCACCATAGCTGGGATTTTGTTTGTATGAATAGTGTGAAGAATTTCATGTGCAGTAAGAGCTCCTTTTGAGGTTTCCCTTAGACAAAACTATCTTGCTCGAAATAATTTTTGGGATAAAAATTGCTAGCTTGAGGATTGCTTCTGTGACTATCTTGTACATTGTGTTACACAGTGATATTGGTATGAAATCTGCAAAAGTACTTTTAGTGTTCCCTTTAGGAATAAGAGCCAAGAAAGTAGCATTAAACTGTTTTAGCATCTTGCCATGCTTTCTTGATTCTTCTCTAGCCATGAGTAGATCAAAAGCTATGAACTCACAACATTTTTGAAAAAATAATGTTGCGAGTCCATTTGGACCAGGAGCTTTACTGGGGCTAATGATGAGATATTTTTTTTGTACTTCCTCCACGGTGAAAGATTTGAGTAAAAAAACATTGTTCTCGTTTGAGATCAAGGATGGAATATTTTGCAAAATGTTCAATTCTTTTTCCTTTATCATTACCATCTGAAATATGTTTAGTCAGAGATCCGAGAAAAAAAAAGCCCTCCTCTTGGTTGTCTTGTTCATTAGTGAAGATCTTTCTTGAAGAATCTGAAATCTAAAAAATAGAGTTGGATTGTTTTCGGAGTCTAGAAAAAAGTTTGTGTTCCTATCTCATTCTTTTAGTCACAATTCTCTAGACTTTTGTCTCGAGTAAATCTCCTCTCTCTAATAAATTTCCTGAATTTGATTTTGAATGGAGTTTTGAATTTCATAAGATTGGGCTGATAAACCATGTTGAATGACATAATCATTTAAATTGGATAACTGATCCAACATTTCTTCTTTTTGCACAAAAAATATTTTTGAAATGATGAATATTCCAACATTTGATGTTCTTTTTAACAAATTGTATTTTTTGCAAAATTGAAACATTCTTGAGCCTTGACAAGAAAGGTGCATTTTGCCACAAAACCTTAAACACGTGAATGGAGGAGGGATCTCTAAACCACATAGCTTCGAATTTGAAGTAGGACCTGATCTGCTTACTCTTATTTATATAGTAGAATGACAATGGAAGTGGGAATGATCTGATAATGAAAGAATTTAAGTTGATCAATTATAGTTAAGAGAGTTCTAACCTGCATTAATGAAAAAGAAATCCAATCTGACTGCAATCTGTAAAAAATCTTTTCTTTTGATGGTTCATGTATAATTCCCATTAGATGGAGTGTAATCTGACAGACCATTATCTAACACAAATTCCGAAATATCAGATATAGTTTTTGGTTGTACGATAATTACCCCTTTTTTATCTAAATTTGAAAATATTACATTAAAGTCTGCCAAGGATCACTTGATCCAAAACTTTTGATAAAATGTTCCATAAAAACATTTTCTCAACTAGAGATGAAGGGCCATATATATATTGAAGAGGCAAAACTGAAGATAAAAATGCAAGCAATCTAGAAGGACTCAGTTATGGGATGAGGTCACGACTTTTTCCACAACTGTTTTAGTATTCCAGATAATAGCCAAACCCCCTAAAGCACCATTCAAAGGAGCATATGCAGATTGCCATCTGAACATTTACTAAAAAATTTGGATGCTTGAGTGTCTGAAATTTTTGTTTCTTGTAATAAAATAATGTCTGCTCCACAAGTGTCAATTGGATGCTTGATGAGGAGTCTCTTGTTAACAGTGCCCCTAACATTCCAAGTAATAATCCTTATTTCTATAGAGAAGGACCAGTACATGCCCTCCTCGATCTACTGTTTGTATCCAATATGACTTGGATGCCTGCCTCAACTTCTTCCTGAGTTTTCTTACTTTTTGGTTTTCTACCTCTTGGTTTTGGTGTGCACAACTCCACTTTCTTTTCTACCAGCTCCATTTGAGAGATCGATAAAGGTGTATCATAGTCAAAGAATGGAGGTTCATTCATTACCTCATCTGCAATTTCATGGACAACTTGTACTTCCATCTTCTCCATAACAAGGTCCGCTATGTCCGATTCCTAATTCTGTTGAAAAATCTTGTGGATATCTGAGAGGAGAGCTTCATACTGAGAATCATACTGAGAATCTTGATTAAGAGGGGGGGAACTAGGTATTTTGTCCTTTGAGGGAGTTATTTTCTGAGAAGAAAACTCTTTCTGAAACAGATCAGTCTTTCCATGTGTCAAAGAGTCCTGCACCAAGTCTTTTGGCTGATCTTGACTAATTCAAATGCTTGAAAGGGCTGCCTCATTCTGACCCTCTTGAGGATGCTTACTTGAAGTCAACATCTCCTACTTGGATTGGTCAAAATTCTCTATTTCTATGGAGTCCTGCACATAGATTAACTCAGGTTCCTCTGATTTTTCCTTAATACAAATCGAATTGTGAGCCCCATGTTGTTTGTAGCATACAATTCAACTTACTTGTTGCCCCTGATCATCTGAAAGAGCCATATCAGACATTTTGATGAGACATTGGTCAACGTCCTCTTTTTCTAGGAGTCATGTACAACATTATTTAGGAAACCCTGAATTTGAGACTGCCTCATATTACCATCAGCTGAATTGTGAACGCCATTCTGCTTTGGATCTATGAGTGGATATTGTTATAACTTAAAGTTTTTTAAATATTTAGTGACATCATTGTTACAAAGGATATATCATATTGAGTTCAAAAATTATCTTGTGTTGTTTAGTGGTACATAGTAGAGGTTATGTTGTATACACTTGACTTTTTCCATACCTCATATCAGTTCATACAACTTTATCTTATATTGTTGTTTATTATCATCATACATTGGTTGTTTATTGCTAGAGTTAGGGCTTGGAATTAGTTGCAAGTTATCATTTTTAGTGTGTCCCCACCAAATCATAAAGTTGCATGTTCCATCGTTGATTACCAATAGTTCCAGGGCTTGAAATAACAATCATAGTAAATGAACTATATTTGAATTGCTCACAGTAGTATTGGCCCTTGGGGACCTTGAATTCCATTATCAAAGTTTGATCATTGGCTGTGAGTTATTTGTATTGCTGTATTATTCATAATAACGATTGTATTTGATTAATATTGTTGAGCATATCGGATACAGCAATTTTATTCTGAATTGTGGGTATTTTAATTTCCATAGTCCAGATGCAGAGATAATTGACATTGTTATTTATGTTAAATTTGGCCTATTTGCTGTTATAGATATTCTGTACTCCAGCAATTAGGAAAATAAAAAAATTACATATATCCAAAACTGACAAAAAGGAGCATTACAGAGAAATCTATGAGTAACGGCTGGTTGTTCTTGTTCTTCCAGTCACTTCTCTATTTCAGAAGGTGTTAGGTTCCTTAGGAATTATTGAGCACACCTTTAGATACCAATATCAACTATGTCTAAGCAATGTGAGGTGGAGGAGGAAAAGGATAATGTGCTTTCAAATTTTGATGCCTGGCAACATTAACTCTTGAATCAACAAGCTTTTTCTCTAGAATAATTGCACTAATAGGCCCAAGTTATCAAAGTAGACACAAAGTAGGACATTGAGGCTCAAGACAAGTTGATGATGGTATAGGAGAAGGTGGTGTAGGCAACGGTACAATAGGTGGCTAAAGTGATGAAGTTTTCCTAATGTAAACTTATAGCAGCCAAGCACTTGCAGGAGTGCGCAACTGTATGCTCTATACGCCGAACTAGAGAAATTTAAGGCTGACCATGCTGAAACGTCCATTTCACTTCTTTCAGCTCTCGGGTTGTTTTCTACTTCCCAACCTAGAACCTCCTTTTGCTGATCTAATTATTAATTGTTAGTGTTGTCGAAAGGGAATGTAACTTTAATTGATGGAAATGGGTGTTCAGTAGTTTATGCATGCAAACTAGGAACTTGTAATGTTCGCTATTCGGGACCTACAATTGATATATGATTATATAAGTTTTAATTAAAGATTGAAACTTATATGAGCATCAGGATTCCACAATGTATACCTTCTTAGCAACTAAAAGAAATATTGACTATGCAGGCAGGGATATATTATACAGAAGTCATGAAGTAAGGCAGCAATAGTAAAGAGATTGAGATTAATAGGAAGGCAGTGGCTTAATTAGACAAGGGAACTCTCAACTTGAATTAATGGCATCCTTAATTATGGCAGGGATTCATAGTCAAAGTCATAAAGGAAAGAAAGAATGATGCATCAGCAGAAGACCATGGTATCAATGTTTTATCTCCGCATAAATAGCCCATACGATAAGACATCTTTAATCACAAAGATTGACTATTTGTTTGAATACGATGGTAGAACATAGTACCTCACAAAGCCGTCAATACATATCACTACCGTCATCACCAAGAGAACTATAATATCAAAGAATATATGAGGAGTGATGGAATTCATACGATATTCCCGACAAACAATGACACCAATATTGGGCATTGCCACGTTGGACTGTGCAAGGCGGTGAAGTCAATTGGTCAGCTACTCTATGACAGAAACTGACTATTGATTAAAAGGAATCAAACCTAATACATTAGCCAAAGATTGATCATTCCAGGACATTGATCCATATGAAGAATGGTTCCATCGAAATTGATAAGAAAGTAAGAAAAGAGTCGATATAGATTATCAATATAATTTGTTGACATCAACAGTCAGAAAATCATTAATATAAATTAACGGCAGTAAATACTGGTTATAATCGTCAAGGAGGATATGCCGACTATATCACAGAAGCATGAACTAGATTGGAATGATGGCCCAGCGTATACGGCATGTTCACAACTACGCTAGAAGAAACAAACAATTAATATCAGAGATTGAAATATGTTTTGGAGCCATAAAGATTTTCGGTTGCAAGACATATTCATTGTTATTACTAATGGTCTCGCACTTACAAATCACCGATGATTATAACTATAAGGACCAATAATAAACTATTATGGATAGCATTTATTGTTGAGTCAAGAGGCACGATGATAACTAAGTAATCAGCAATCAAAACAGATTACTAAAGTAGCATTAATTTTAAAAGGATGCAAATAAGGAATGGCTTCTTATGAAGAGACAAGGATGGGTCTCTTGGAAGGTATAACATCAGCCTACCAAGTATAAGTGGGAGGTCGATTCCTCTCATTCACCAAGTCATCGATTACCTCTTATATTTAATCCAGTTGGATTTGCTCATATCGAGCCGTTGCCTTCTCACGCATTAATTGGTTGCAAGCACATAAGTTCATATCAGACACAACACCTTGTGATTGCAGGAAAGAATGTATATATCAGACACATCATCCCAATTGTTGCAAGATTCTAATTCACTGTCTCAGACAGCAACTATATCGCTGTTAAGTGATATTGATATATCAGACATTGCTAGTATTGAAGAATCACATCTGAGACATCGATATTATTGCTGTAAGCAATATATCAGTCATCATTGCATATAATTAAAATATCATACCAAAAATAGCAATTGGATCGCCATAGCCAACATTGCCTTACTAGTCATTGCATACAATTAAGCAATCATATTAGAAACAACAATCTGATTGTACTCTAAATAAAGATCAACTTGCATAGTCATTATCATTATATCAGATAAAGCTGTGATCAATATCTCATACACACATAATATTAATAATATCATTTTCCATTTTATTAATTGCATCATTTTCACATTCATAAGGCGTAATCTGTAGTAATCTTGTGATTTGGATTACAAGGTAATTTTCCCTTTTTCCTGACTTAGTCACAAAGGGGACATTAGAATAGGTATCAAAGCTACTGAACCTACAAGCCAATGGGGGAACTTCTTTTAGATAAATAAAGAGAACAAAACAATTGAGGAACTAGTGTCGAGTTTGATATAACAAGAAGCTTGAAGATTATGGACACATGAATCAATTCAGGGATGGTCAAAGGAGCATTCAAGAAGAATTGAATCGATTGTTGACCAAGTTAACACCAGTGTATAATAATGGCAACAATTGAGGTATTAGAAATTAACTCCTAAAACAAGCTCAAGGTTAGTACCATCAACATCTAAAACTTAATGTCAAAGCAATAAACCCCGACCAGAGGATCCATATGAGCAATAAGACTAGATTGGTTAAATGGAGGTCTTCAACAAGATATTTCTTTAGAGGACTACTGGAACGAGGAGCGTGACACAAGAAAATGTTGTACCTCTGGCAACTCCACTAATTAATGCCCCTTATGCCAAACAAGGACAGAACGAGACGTACCAAGAGAGGAGAAGAATCTATGAGAAGATCTCTCCGAATCAAGGAGTAGAGTGAGAGGCGACGATAGTTGCAAAGAATCATTTAGGAATCTCAAAGCCCACCACGAAGCAAAAGTCGTAGTGCCAGGCAAAGCCAGAGTAGGGAGATGCGGAGGCCCACTGACAGGGAAGGCAGGACACGAAGTACAAGACTAGAATGGGAAGAGATTGCTATAAATCTACCACTCCTCGACGAGGTAGGAGAGGATCTTGCTAATCAGGCAAGCAATCCGTCTGTACGGGCGGTGACAGACGAGGAGAGCTCGGAGTTTGACTTTGTACTGACCGAACTGTAAGTACATTCTGAAGCTGACGAAGGCAACGAGGAAAGAAACCTTGAGCAAGAGGTAGCAAAACTATTTGAGAACACCCTGTTGGGCTTTGAGAATTTAGCCATATTAGAGGAACCCAAAATAGGGGGGGCAGAACCAGAAACTCTTGGGAGAAGGGAGTACCGATACGAGGGAGGCGACTAAGGTGTGAACGATGCTAGTGGACGTGTTGAGAGCTTGCACGTGGGTGAGCCGTGAGAGTGCAAGTGAGGCACAAGAACGCAGAGCAAGAGCCCATTTGGGTTTGACACGCACGGTGTCGACCAAACTAGAAAGATATTGAATACCCTAGAGAAACAAAAGCTCCCGAAATTCACAAGGGATGCATCAGAAGAACCTTCCCGCCATTGTAAGACATGCGTGACTATATGGGAGGCCAGTAGCAAGGATGACCACAACTACTAGCTGAAGGCATTCCCTGCCACCCTACGAGGAGTGACCATTGACTGGCATGCAGACATACTGAGAGCATATAGAAGAAAGTGGGATGATTTGAAGAGATCATTCAAAGAAGAATTTAAACTGCAGCAGGATGACAAAGAAATAGTAGCAGAAATCTACAACACGAGACAAGGAAAGAACGAGACAGCATAGGTCTACAATCATAGGCTGAGAGAGCCGCTGGGTAAGTTGGAGAACTAGCCAGCTAATGGGCTGAAAAAGAGGTGGTTCATCGAAGGACTGATTTCGTCTCTATGGAAGAAAATGAAAGTGGTACTCCCTCTTCATACTCTAATGCTTATAATCGGGCACTGGACATCGAAAGTGAGAACAAGATGTCCCGAGGGAAGAAGAAGGCCAATGACGACGAAACTATAGACGAGAGCACCGATGGAGAGTCTAAAATTGTACAAGCCCTCAAGAGAGACATGATGTGAATGATGGAGCTAAGATCCGAGAAAGGTAAGGAAGGTACCAAGGATGGCAAGGAGCTATGGTGCACAGATTGCAAGGTTGAAGGCCACACGTAAGAGAATTGCCCGAAGAAGTCCTTTTGCGGACATGAGATGTATTCGTTCATGGATGGGTTTTTCGGATACAATCAAATGAACATTGTTGAGGAAGACAAGTTGAAAACTACGTTCGCGGTCAGAGATGGAATATACGCACACAACTGGATGCCCTTCGCACTGTGCAATGCCCCTGCCGCATTTCAGAGAATAGTACTACACATTCTACAAGATGTCCATAGGCAATTTCAAGGCCTTTCTCGATGATTAATCTATCTACAACGGGAAGGAGACCCACCTCACGTGCTGAAGGAATGTATGGAATGATGTCGGAGAGCACGACTAGCGCTTAATCCAAAGAAGTGTCAGTTCATGGTACCCTAGGGTAAGCTGCTTGGCCACATAGTGTGTAAGGAGGGCTTAAAGATACACCCAAACAAAGTGGGGTCATCATTCAGATGGAGATCCCAGAGGATGTGACTGGAGTCAAATCATTCCTTTGGCACCTGGGCTATTGCCGAAGATTCATCAAACGTTTTGCCCAGATCTCCTACCCACTGGACTGACTAACAGGGAAGGGGGAATCGTTCGTATGGGGTGCAGACCAAGAAGAAGCCTTCAAGGAACACAAGGTCCACCAAACAGGATTCTCGACCAAAGAGACAGAGGACAAAAGTTGAAAAGAAGAAGGGAAAAGAGAAGCAAGTTGAAGAGAAGGGAGAAGAGTAGAAAGTTGAAGAGAAGAGCCCAGATATGAAACAACTTTTGAAGCTTGACATAAGGATACTGGTGAAAAGGATAATTGAGTAGGACAAGCTTGTCTCATTGATTAGATACTATGAGAGGTATGATGCATCTGATAAACTTTTGACTGAGGACATGGTCATAAACCATTTTCTTGCTTTTAAAAAGAACTTGTTAGAAATTGAAGGCAGTATACCAGAGGAACTCAATGAGAAATTACAATTAAGCAAACAGTTATTTCACATTTAAGATGAAGCAATCAGAGTACAAGCAGTTGAAGATATGTGACCTGTTGTTTCTGTCAAGGAAATGGAAAAGATATTAAATGCTTTGAAACCTTTGTTGAGAACCAAGTCAAGATTGGTGAAGATAATGGGGAGAAAGTATGAGGAAGTTATTGAGGAAACACAGAAGGCAGTTGATAAGGTTTTGATGGGAAGTGAACCTAAGAAGTCCTCGCCTCCCAAGGCTATTAAGCCTAAAATTCTAAAAGGTGAGTCATCAAGGATAGCTGATGTAAACCTTGATACATCAAAGGATGAAGACAATAGCCAATTTGTCAGTACTGTAAAGCAACTAGATTTGTTTGTTTCTGGTGTGCCTGTGTCTTTGTACACTTCGCAGGATGTTAGTGATCCTTTTGAGAAGAATACTGACATTGATGGAGGAAGCATTGATCTAACTGTGGCAGAGAGAGAAGAGTAGAAAGTGAGAGAAGCTGAAGTACCGAAGGAAGCAATAAATAAAGTTGAAGTGAAACAAGAAACTCATGCATTTGTTTCTTCATCTTTATTGTTGGCAAGTGGAGATAGAACTCTGAACACTGATGTTGAGAGTATGTACTATGGATGATGAGTTGATGAAGCTATCCTACATCGCATTTGCAAAAGCGAAGGATAAATCTGAGCAGAAAGGTGAGAAGAAGTCAAGGGTAATGGAAAGAGAAGTTGACACTGTCAACAAACTCCTACCTATACCTCTTGCTTTCCAATCAAAGGACAATGCAGAGAATTTAGACAAGATATTGGATGACTTTGATAGTCATTATGAGTCCTTAGAGAAGATCGCTGAAGAGAAGGCAGAGAAGAAGTACCTTGCGAAGAAGTTGGAGGAAGTATGGAAGTCTATTTCTTGGGACTTAGGCATACTGAGAAAAACCATATCTGAGGCGCATGAATGTGCTCTGTGCATTGGTTAGCTCAAAGGGCATGACTAACCACTCATACAAGCCATCCTTGGTTTTGAAGACAGTTTTCCATTCATATCCTTCTCTAATCTGGATTTGGTGATATCCACTCTTCAGATCTATCTTCCTGAAGTATTTAGCTCTACTCAAACAATCCATAATATCATCCGTCCATGGCAAGGGAAATCTATACTTGATGGTAATCTTGTTTATGGCTCGAGAGTCTGTACACATCCTTTATTCTCCAACCTTCTTTTGTGCTAGTATGACAAGTACTGCACATGGACTTAAACTCTCTCGAATCAATCCCTTCTGCAATTGCTCTTGTACTCGTCTGTGCAACGCTTCATTCTCTGATGAAGTCATTCTCTTGGCTGCCTTGTTTGGCAAATTGCTCCAAGAATCAAATCCATATGGTGACTTGTATTCCTCATTGGCGGTAATCCTCTAGGTACATTCTCTGATACAATATCTTGAAACTCTTCTGACAAATCTGCAACTTCTCTAGGTACACCTTCTACCTCCTCTTTGTGAGCTTTAGGAATTAAAGAAAAACATATATGCTCATGCTTTACGCCACCTAAATTTTTCTTTCATCTACTAAACATGTTTTTGCATCACTGCATATGTTTTCCTCTGCCTCCTTCAATGGCTTGAGTTTGTGTCAAACTCCATCCTTTGTTATATAATAGGTATTAGCATACCCATCATGCATTTCGTGACGATCAAATTTCCATGGTCTCCTTAACAACATATGACAAACATCCATAGGCATAATCTCACATAATATGTCATCATGATAGTTTCCGAACTTTACCAAACATTGTTCATTGCCCAAAACCTTGTGGTCCTTCTACAACCACAAAATCCAATAGGGATTCAAATGCCTTCTTGTCTCTAACTTCAATTTACTAACCATTTCTTCTGAAACAATGTTATTAGTGCTACCACCATATATAATAACATCGCAAGCTTTACCATTACTATATTAAACTATCCTGAAGACTATGGTATCCATTTGATTGTCGATTCGTCATTGTGTGGATTGTTCAACTTGTAGATCCCTTGAACTAGAAGCTATTATAGTACTTTTATTTCATGAATTCTTGTAAATTTATTTCACAGTGTTGTTTGTAAAAGGACATGTTATCTAAATTGGCTGTAATATTCTTATGTGTAATTCTTCAATACAAGTTTGAAATTGCTTGTTTGTTGATCTTATTCTTACTGAAAACAGGCTTACACATTTCTAAAAATTGATGTGTTATGTAATGTCCCCTTCTTATTTGGTTGGAAATAGTTGAATTTTAAGGCCCAAATATTGTTATATTTGGGTGTTGTTGTAACTCTAATCTATAATGCCTATTTTAGGTTGAATCCTTTCACTTTCCATGTGTTGTTTTGGCCATTTGCGACCCATGTGTTCATAATTGATTTGAGAAATTTTCTAATTTGTGTCCCCATGTTGAAATGCTGCTCAAGAGTGTTAGGAAATATTTATGAAGTTTGTCAAAATAAGTTAAGACATGTCAAAAATCAACTTGGAGGTTTACCCTCCCAACCAACCCGAGTCGAAACACTTTGTTTTCCTTGCAGGGTCTTGTCCATTTAGAAATACGTGCAAAATGAAGAAAAATGAAGGAAAAAAAATCTTTCTTTTCCAGTAACCTGACTTCATAGTGGACTTCCCCTTTTGAAAATATTTGGGTCCGGTTCAAATGGCTTTTCCTGTGTGTTCAGTTTCCTTCAAGGATTTTGCATCTCCTTTTTGTGGAATCTTGATTTCCATCTGAATTGTATCAATCAATTGTCAAAAGATTGGTTCACTTCACTAATTTTTTGTCCAATTTATTATAAAGCCTATTTTAAGTGTCAGTTCAATTTTAATTTGAACCTGATATTTTAAGCTTGTGCATGAGTATAGTTCGCTTTGAGAATTCTGCATGCCATGCCTTGGTGACATCATTTTGTCGTCAACCCATTTTGCAGAGATTCCCTAGCCATTTGAACTGGATCTTTTAAAAGTTGATTCTAATCTAGTTTGCTTGACCTTCCTAGCAACACCGGTCCATTTGCATTTTCCTGCAAGCCATTCATTGCTGAAGTCATCATGTCCTTTGCTGATGTCATCCCCTTTAATGATGATGTCATCTTGTCCTTTTATTTACATCATATCATAGATTTTCATCCAAATTGTACATTGAAAATTTGTGAAATTGGTTGGTTCAGATGGTCTTCCTTGCAAGTGCAGTTGTGGGATTTCTCAGATCCAGTTCGGCAGCAAACTCCCACGAAAGGTCCAGTTGCATTCTAGAATCTTCCAAAGGATTCATCCAATGTGTAGAAGGTTCTCAATGGCATTAGAGTGTCCATAATGTAATGGTAATGCTCGACATACACCTCCACGTACTCTCCTAACAATCTGCGACACCATTATTGCATTTTCCACCTATCGAGGACTTAAGGAACATATATTTGAAAATTTGTTAATAAATGCCATACCATGGTTTCAACTATCACCATTATTGCAAAATAGTCCCCCATCCAGCCAAAATCAATGCTTTCCATAGCAGATGTTATTGTTGGTGCTACTTTGAATCTAGAACACCCATTTTGGGCCGGAGTACCTTGTAGGCCATAGATTTTCTAGGTGCTATTATGTAGCAGCTATTGTCTGGGTTTTGGCTCTTTGGGAATCTTTGGACAGTACACGGGCATAGATAGAGAAGAATAATAACTCAGAGAAAGCATTGTAGAGAGAAATTTTGTTCCCAGTTCAGCTCCTTGAAGGCAGAGACTGTGAAATCGGTATAGACATTATTGTGAGCTTATTGTTTAGTTTTATATCTCCATGGATGTGTGAACTTATAAATATGTTTGTTTTGTAAGACATTTCCTCGGTACATTTGCTACCACGAATATTAATACTCTTTGACAAATGTGACAAGATTCTAAACTTGTTACATTGCTTGTAACATATTATTGTGTGTTTATATATGAATTTGTGCACTTCATTGATGGATTACGAATGTGAAGCTGAATAATAATGCATATTGATGCATTTGAATGCTTAGATCATTTTGAACTTTCCGTTGCACTCACTTCTTTATTAGTTGTGACTTTGTTGTCATAGGACTGACACCGGGCTTGCAAATACTTGTTCCAGTAACAAAAATCAAACACTTAAGAATAAAACATGAAATAATCTTTTTTGGTTTGATTCTAGTCTTCTGCAGTACATGATATCACAGTACACAGGAATAATAGTTATAGAAAATTTTGTGAATCATGTATCTTGCTTTCAGCTTGCACTCATTACAAAGGTGTTGAATCAGCTATACAGAGGTAGTAAGGTAGGTAGTTGTTCTCATCCCAATGACAACTTTTCGGGTTAAATCAATAGTTGTGTTTAGCTACTAATCCTATGGTCGTTTCATATATTCTAACCTCTAAGAATACCCTCCTGAGTTGAGCTCGAAGTGCAGGAGAGGAAACCCATTCTCTTAAGAGTTGACTTTGATCCCTTCATAGTTCTATTGATATATTGATTTCATTTGCTAGATAACAACTCTGACCTTGTAAGTGAAGTTGCATTCTAGGAATTGGAGCAGCAGTTTTGGGATCCAACATGTGCTCCAATGAAGGACCTTTTAAATTATGTAATTAATTATCAGGTCCTTTTTATTCTCTTTTATTTGAGAGGGAAAAGTAAATTAAATTAAGTGCCCAAGTGTAATGTCTATAAAGACAAATCTAACACCCTCATTTTGTATCCAAATTATATATTCAAAATTTGAAATCGCAGCTTTCAAGAATGAAAACACTTAGTGGCATGTTTTAGAGGATGAAAACACTTTGGAAATTGTTGTTTTGATTAGGGTTTTCAGTTAGTTGCGAATTCCATAGGCCTATCAGGTCAATTATAACCTTCTGGGTACAAATATGAATTAGCAAGCAATTTCCTTGACTTAGTGCCACCTCCTGGAATTGTATATGTGTGCATGCTGTACAGTCAGGACATTTCACCCTTGTCACTGAGTTACGGTTCCTCATTTACGCATTTTTAAATCAGATTGTAGTTGTAATGGTTTACAAGCTGAAATCATTGTTTGTTTAGCATTACATGCTCTACCTTCCTCTGCATCATTATACATCTGTGATCTGATTCTTGATTAAATTTCTGTTAGGTACTTAATGGTGAAGTCTGTTTCTGGGGTCTAACTAGGTACTATGATCTAGATTAATTAATTTAGTTGCAAATTGATACATGTTGCTGTCTCATTACTAATATATTTCATAACATAATAAAACCTTCATAATTTTATGTACCATCTTTCTATTTATTTTGCTGACGGCTTCTGCAAGGGTGATTTGACACAAACTACATTTTAATAAATTTTGCAGCTGTCCCTGAATGTTGTGTTTGACATACTAAAGAAAATTATATTTTATGTGAATGTTGTGGCTGTTTTCTGTCAGAGCCATCTGGATAGAAACTTAAATTAGAGTTAATATTTTGCCATTCATGTTGTCCCCTGTTACAGACTAAACAGGTTTATACTTATTTCACAAGCATTGACAGTCCATAAAACTCTCTTGTCGCCTGCATTAGCTAGGCTAGGGTCTAGTTGGACTTGTCTCAGCTTATTTCTTTGTTTTTTTATTATTATTTTCATTAAGTCATTCACAAGCTACCCATATATGATTTTCCCTTGGCAAATTCAAGTACAAGTCATGCATGGAAAATATGCTTATTTACCAACATGCATATGACTGAAAGTACTTATACTTGCTTATGTAACCAAATAACTACTCTTGACGCTTAATTTTCAATTGGACTCCTTAAGGATGGAGACTCTTGATCTAGG
>MU227649.1:6946885-6976017 GCA_018584345.1 Thuja plicata
CCCTCTACGGTTAGAGACAGGGGAGAACCAAACCTCACAACAATCGACTCCCTGAATAAATACCAACCGCAAATATGTCTCTCTGGATCCCATAAGCAAAAGGGCCATCCATCTCCCTAGCTGGCTGAAATATCCTAATGCCCTATGCCCCTACCAAGTGAATCACCAGGAATGTCCAACTGCCATAAAACTGCCCCTCTGATCTGTCGCCCGAACTAGAAACTGTACTGAAGAGACAAGATACGCAGACTGTCGGACAAGGCTTCCATTTACAAGCGAGGAAGCGTACCAACCGTATCACTCACCCCACACCTCTGCAATAATTGGGAGATAAAGTTCTCCGTAGGTGGGCTGAATGGAAAACATAATGCATCCCATACAATGTGGCCAACATGCGATGCACTAGCTAGCTCTACTAGAATTCCTGAATCAACATAAGGATTCCATAACTGTCTCTCAATACCATAAGTACTGGATGAATTAGTATGATAGTGTAGAGGAGCCACGGCTGTGTGGAAAGAGGAATGATCCAAAGGATGCTCGCCGAAATGAGACATCTCACCATCAACGAGAGGTAGTGCACGGAAAGGCACATCACCCATCATGCCACAAGACATAACTGCCCATCTTGGACTGCTGGTGTAAAAACCACACTGCACAAAAAATGAGCTCATCCTGCTACTCCAACTTGGTGACCAAGATTCACCTCTAATAGCTGACCCTGGGTCCCGAATCTGTAATTGACCTCATCCTCGTCATGGGGATAGGAAATACCTTCCTCATCTAGCTCAAAGAAAGGATTATCAAATGTCAATCAGCGTCCATCTCAAACAAGAAATTGTCGATCGCCTGAAAGTTATCCAACTCATAAAGAAACTCTGGATGATCCAAAGCTCTTTTGGGACAGCTATCCAAGTCATAGGTCTGTTGTATGCTATCGAGTTTTTGAATCACCTCCTGATAGAATTCAGACCTCTCCCTGTTGTCCTATTCCCTGTACTGACTAGAGGCAACAATCGGATTTCTTGCTTCCTGAAGAGCAAGACGCGTGTGCTCCAATGTTTCCTGAGCAACATTAATCTATCTGTTGAGCTTATTAACCTCGTCACCTTTTTTCCTCAACTGCTCAACATAATTTTCAACAATCTGTAACAGGTAGTCACGATTTGACAATAAGCATAGATATTCTGATTTTGAAACCTCAAATGTTGTTTTGACCTCCTATAAATCTGCAACATAGGATCCAATCATTATACCACCTTGTCCTTCCTACTGAGCTTTCCTGTAAAGATCTTCAATGATCTGGTGAGTGCTATCATGGTGAAAAGGAGCTGCAGTAATAGCATTGTTATTCACTTTCAGTTGATTCATCAAGGCAAGCTTCTTATCGCTACCATTTTGAAATGCACTCTCAGATTGTTCATCCAATTCATCATTATGCATACGTGATGCACTGCTAAAGAAATCACATGATTCTTCATATTCTGTAACCTGTATATTTGCCACCTCTTCTTTAGCCTCCCCTTCATGCATTGGTTCAATATTTGTTTTGCAATCTCCTACTTCAACGTCAACCTCATAAGGCTTTTCTTCAACTGACTTAGTTTTTTGTTCACTTATAGGTTGAGTAATGAAAGCTGGAAACTCTTCATATAAATTTCTGCACGTGTCTTGTGCAAGTAGATCTCGAGCCAAATCCTGACACTGCTTCTTTTCCATTAAAGTTTTGCGTTGAAGCTTTGGATGAAAGTCCAAGAAATTAGAGAAGGGTAAATCTCTCTGAACCTGTGGAGGAAGTGTGTTATACTCATCATATATGCTGAGAATTTCAGTCCTTTTATCTGGTTGTGAAAACTGGGCTAGCTGTTGCTATACTTTAGCAAGATCCTTCCAAACTTATGTGCTGCGAAACAATCTCTCCATCGAGACCTATCCTGCTGTTCAAACTGAGGACCAATTCCAATTGTGACAACCTTGGCCAAAATTTTTTTATGCTGCCTGCACCAATCTGGAAAGTACAACAATATAAGAACACCTTCAAGGTCTGCCCAAAACCTGGAGGAATCGTTTTGTCATTTTGTCAACCAATTGGCAAGGAGAGTATTGGAATTCTGATTTTTCTAAGTTTCAGTTCTCTGTAATAATTCCTACTTGTGCTTGTCAAATATATGCGTGAAAATAGTAATCTACAATAGTTACTTGAATTGCAGAGACATAGACGCTTGGCAATTGAATCAAACTTCCACCCATTTAACCACAACTTCATGAGAAAACATTTTGACAAACACTTGGGGTTGACTCACTTTAGATATTTTATTTCTTCTTTGAGGAATTTTATCCAACAATTAGCAGACCACTTCTCAGTTACAAATTCTGGACATACTGACTTTACAATTTAAGAGTAACAGTTCATACCAAATTCGAAGGTAATTTGCAGAGATATATTTCAACTCTATTATCATCTCACAACGATTTTGGTAAATATATTGCGAGTCACATTACTAACAACTTGCTCCAGGCAGAGGAAACGCGTTAGTAAGGACATAGACTGCTGAGTAAACTAATGTACCAGGGGATTGCTGAAGGTTTTGTATAAAATTTATAACACCAAACCATAGGCTCAGAAGTGTTCACTGTTGTGAAGAATAAATCCTCCTATTTACACCACGACTCATGTTGATGAAATGCTTTTTTTCCAAATGGCTTGGAATTATAAAGAGAAGCTTCATTTATCAAACATTGATAACCTCGCTGATTCCGCAGAGGAAGTAGCCGATTCATGTACCACTGTCTGGCGCTCAATTTGTTTTTTACCAACCTAAGAATTGAACACGACTGCATGTGACCTCATACATGACAAAACATTGTATTCACCGCGATACTTGAAATCTTTACGCCAAAATTTTTCCACGACAAAACTCTTTTCAACAGTTCACGGCAAGCTCACAATTATTGGAGATGAATATCCTTTGCCGCCAATGACAAAATTGGGCAAAGTAATCCTGAAGATAGAGTTATTCACGATAACCCAACATTGATATCCTTTAAGGTTCTTAGGTAAGTTTAAAAGCGGAGACCCAAATCTACCGCCAATGGCCCCAAGTTGCTAATATTTATTGTTCCACCAGAAACATCATCCGAAGATATCCTATTGTTTGAGGCCTCTTGAATAAGGCGTTGAAGTTCCTTTGTAATCTAGAAATGAAAATATATAAGACCTGATGATCTCAGACTCCAGTGCCGTAACCAGGAATGACTCGGCTGTTCTTGATGACGTCAACCACCGATTAAATATTGCATGCCCAACTATTGTGAAACTTCAGACTTTTTGAAATATTTGCCATGTAATAAAAAATATTTCTCATGGCAACCTCCAAATAATCTCCTTCGCACTTGATATGAAACACGGCTCTGTTATAATATCCTTTAATATTCCTCCTTTCAAGGCAAATATGATTGGCACACTATTAGAAATATTAGACAAGTTCAATGCAGATTAATACACTAATCTCCCACTATAATTGTCTTCCGAAACATCTCCTCACCGCACCAAACATATGTATAGTCACAACCTTAATGATAATTTTGTCGAAGCCTCAGTTGCTTTAATGTAACGCAAGGAAGGATTATTAGCTTATAGTCTTCATGCCACCTATAATCTCACACCTTCGTGAACAGCTCGGTGTCTCAATTTTAATATATGCCCGATTCAATAATATTTCACCGTTGTTGCCTTTTAATCGAATGCCCAAGATGAAGATCGGGCCCACACAATTAAATCTTTTCCCCAATATCAACTCACCAAATCACCGCTTTATGGTATCAAACTTTTAGCAAGATACAAATATTTTAACATTTGATTAAAGATTTATGTTATACTCCTCCAGCTCCTATTGCCCGACATCTACAACGGACCTGCATAAAATATTTGCCAAAGTCTTAATGCTTTTCACGGCTATACTGGAAACCCGCTGGAGGAAGCCGCCCCCAGCTACTTCGTAGTTCTGGAAACTCCCCTTTTGTAGCCGCAAGAAAACAACAGTTCACGCCTCTGATATCTTAAAGAAAAGAGGGATATAGCAACAGTCTGCGAGCTACCAATAGGTGTGGTCATCCAGTATGAAGATGATATAAAAAAAAAATAGCAATCATAGTAGCCAGTACTACGTTCGAACTATTATAACCCACGTCTGGACTGAAACCTATTTCCCTGTAGCATTAGCAGTCTACTTGATTGCTTCCTTAGAAAAGATTACAAGACTTCCTTGATATGTAAGCCAACGTCTTAGTCTATTATGATCAAACTCTGAAAATATGACCTTTTTCCTGCTTGCTATGATTGAAGCTAAGAATGCCTATCCAATAACACTGAGTTCCTTGACTCATAAAAACCCTTCTGTAAATATGTTTCTGAATAAACTCCACAGGCTGGCAGGAAAACCAGATTTAATACCACTGTAATGACCCGAACCGGGTCTCCCAGATTTTCACAAATAAATCTCATGCAGATTTAAACAAATGCAATAAACCATAGATTCAACAGTAATAAACCAGCAACACATATTTCATTAAAACCTTCAGCAACATCGTTGCATTATAAAATAACAATGGGATTTCTCACAATCCGAATCTGAACCCAACATGCAATAGAATAGCAATTAACAGAAAAGAACCTATGAATACAAAGGCGAACTCTGATGTGAATCCGCACCGGAGATGAACTGGGGCTACGTCCAATCCACCTATGAGCCAAAAGGGTTTCTGTCTTGAAGGCTGAATTCAAAAGCTGAAAGCTTCCTGATATCTCCAAGAGATAAAAATAATATCCCAAAACTAAGCATCTCTCAAATGAGCCTTCAATCCTTCTTTTAAAGCAATGGCTGTGACTCTTCAGTTTCCCCTCTCCGTCTTTTCATATTCTCACTTAAAGTCACTTTTTAAATAAATAAAACCATTGGTTATAAAGTGACATAATAAAATAAAGTGAGAAATCTTCTGGCATTAAAATGGAGGACCAAACGAACTCGGATGGAGACGTGTGATAGCTTGCCGGAAAGCTCTCGGCAAGACGCTCCGAGTCCACTACTAAAATGCCAGGAACACTCTGTTCTTCCTCCTTACTATAAATAGTAAGCACCCTGGAAACTCGGTGGAAACTGATCCGATTGGCCTGAAACTGAAAACACCTAGGCCAAACACCACTTTGATCCTCTGCCAAACCTCGGTTAGCCCGCCGGACCATGATGAAAAGGCTAACTATAAGGCACGAGATAATGTTCCCAAAAGGGGACATTACACTACTACTTCTATGTGCAACACCTTCGTAGGGAATCCTTCTATGCAAATCACTGTCTGTATGGTGGCAGGTAAGCTATACGAAAATAACTCGTGGCTTCCCAATGACGCCCGTAGGGTGATGGTCTTTGTACGACAACGACCACTACTGTAGGTGGTCACCGTATGATCACCCTCTCACCTCATTCGCCCCTCTGACACTTTGTATGGTGATGCCAAGCCTTCCTTAGGATTCAGCAATCACAATGACTTTGCAGACAATTAATTGAGATATAATGTATTACGCAAAGAAGCAAATTCACACATGGAAGAGAAATTTATTATTCAATAATGATAGCACTTTAGATTATATCGGTTGGATCTCCAGTACAACAATCTTGGACTAATAACAGAGCAAAGTAGGTTGAGGAGTTACTCCCACTGCAACTGCAAAAACCAAATAGGGAGGATCATTCACCTCTGAAATGGCAAACGCTGTACTCCAATAGGAATTCACATATACAAGGAATAATATCAAATTCACATACCTACAACTACAAAAGACTCGGCTTATATATGGCTTCAGGGAAACGTCCCAAAGGATTACAACTGATGTCGACGCGACAACACGCTAAACAAATAAAAATAAAGGGAGCCCGAGAGATAATAAAATTAAAGTCGGGGCCATAAATTATTAAATTAATTTATTTAATAATATCGGGAACATCATAGTCCTCTAGCCCCGAAAATTGCTTGTCCTCAAGCAATTGCAAGCTTGGATTCTCCGGAATCTGTTCGCCTTCCCAGGTGGCATCCTCGATCAGAAGATCCTTCCATCCCACAAGAGATTCCTTGACGGTGCACGTCCTCAGCCTCTTCTCTCGGATGTCGATGATCTCGGCCGGCTCCAAGATTAGTTTCTGTTCTTTGTTAACAGGAGGCAATACCCTCGACACTGTGACACGCTACCCGATGACCTTCAGACACATCACATAAAAAACATTGTGAATTTGACTCCCTCGGAAAATTCCAATTCGTAGGCAACTTCACCTACCCTCTGAATCACTCTGTAGGGTTCGTAGAAGCGTGGTCTGAACTTCTCCTTACCACAAGCCTTCAGGAAGGATTGCCTGTACGGTTGAAGCCGAAGGTATACCAGATTGCCAATGTCAAAACTTCCCTCAATTCGGTGTTGGTCAACATACATCTTCTATTAGTTTTGAGCCCTCTATAGGTTATCCTTGAGAAATCTCAGGATATCCAAACTCTCTTGTAGCCAGTCTTTGGCCCTTAATGCGCAATTGTCACCCAACACCAAATCCAAGAAAGACGAAGGTTCATAATCGTACAATGCTTTGAAGGGCGCAATACCTATTGTCATGTGGTAGGTGGTGTTGTAACAATGCCCCCCAAATGTAACCAACGGATCCATGCCTTCTACTGTGTTGAAACATAGTTCTTGAGATAACCCTCCAGCCATTTTGAGGCAAGGGTGGATAAGGAGGGGCCAAAGGCTCTCCTAACTACCAAACCAGCTTGCAGAGACAATGCGCAAGCAACAACAACACAATGAGAGAAGAAACAACAAAGATCCTTTTCATTAATTGATCAAACTCATTACATGCCGGGTTGTAAGACCTTCCCGCTTTCGGCCATATACATTCAATGAATTACAGATTGATCTTCATACATGCGAGGTCACTAACGTGCCTTCCAGATAATTCAAATCTTAATCTTCTAACTTCTAAAAACTAATCCCAAAACTAAGAACATAGAAATAACTATATACAAGAGTCCACCAGAGAGGTCGACACTCAAATCCATAAGTGAGACCCAGATTTAGGTCCACATAGATCCCAAAGAGAGACCCCATATTAATTAAGCCACGAAAATTAAATGTAGAAGTCGGCCACCAGATCCAACTCCAAAATAAACAACTTGGGCGAAGGATGACTGAGCAATAGAGTGACTCGGGCAAAGGATGACCGAGCAATAGAGTGACTCGGGCAAAGGATGACTGAGCAACAGAAACATGACTTGGGCCAAGCATACTCGAGCAACAGAAGACAAACTCGAGTGACAAAAAAATAACTCGAAAACAAGCATGCCCGAGCGACAGAAACCCGAGCGACAGAGACCAACTCAGAACAAGCATAACTGAGTGACAGAACCCGAGCAACAAAGTACTTCCCGAGCACCCTCCAAACAAACTAAAGAACAAAACAAACATCTTTTTGTTGAGAGGGATTGCTAAAGACCCAAGATGCTCCTGCATCACATTTGTTTACAATCTTCGTCTGTCCATCCGTTTGCAGGTGGTAGCTTGTGCTTGGCTACAACTTTGTCCCTGCCAACCGAAATAACTCCATCTAGAAAGTGTTGAGAAAGCGGTTATCCCTGTCGCTTACTATGGTCCGCAGAAGACTATGCAAGCGGAATACCTCACGGGAGAACAACTCGGCTAATTGAACTGCCTGGCATCCAATGGAGATGGCGAAGAAATGGGCATATTTGGTCAACCTATCAACCACGATGAAGATGCAATCTTTTCCTTGCACTTTGGGAAGCGCAAAAATAAAATCCATGGAGATGCTATCCAACTTCTGGTTAGGGATTGGCAATGGTTGAAGCAGTCCAATAGGTAAGGTATGCTAAGATTTGTTCTGCTGACAGGTGGAGCATTCCCGTACATACTGCAGAACATCATTCTTAAGGCCCTTCCAAGAAAACCTTTCCCGAATTTGTCTGTAAGTCTTCAGGTATCCCAGGTGTCTAGCCAAGGGTGAGTCCTGCATTTCTTTTATAATCCTTTCCTTCATCTTGGACTTGGGTACTAAATAGATTATGCACTTGTAGTAAATGATGTCGTCAACCACCTTGTATTTGTCATCCTGCACTTGACCGTGCATCAACTGACATGCAAAAATATTCTTGGAGTACTCAACCAAAAAATGTGCTTTCCAATCTGTCAAAATCTAGGATAGAGAGCATATGGTAGACCTTCTTGAAAGAGCATCAACCACCACATTATTTTTGCCTTTCACATACTCAATATCAAAATCAAATGCTTGTATTTTGCTTACCCACTTCTGTTGCCTTTCGTTCAAATCCTTCTACTCTAGGAAATATCTCAAGTTGTTGTGGTCTGTACGTACGACAAATTTAGCTCCAACCAAGCATTGCTGAAACTTTGTCAGTGTGTGCATGATGGTGAGCATCTCCTTGTCGTAGATGGAATATAGTCGCTCTGCTCCCGAGAGCTTCCGATTATCGAATGTAATGGAGTGATGGTCCTGCATCAACACCGCCCCAGTGCCTTCTCCAGATGCGTCGTACTCTAGAATAAAGGGCCGAGTGAAGTCTAGTAGTGCCAGAACCGGACATGAACTCATGACTTCCTTCAGCTTGTCAAAGGTGTGTTGCGCTTGTTCGTTCCGCTGAAAAGATCCCTTCTTCGTCAGTGGTGCACTGAGCTGTGAAAATCTGTCACAAACCTTTTGTAATAACTACACAATCCGGAAAATCCACGCAGCTCCAAAAGAGTCTTGGGAAGCGGGCAGTCCAAAATGGCTTGGATTTTCTCCTGGTGTACCTGAACTCCTCGGGCACTGATGATGTGTCCCAAATACAATATCTCCGTCATTGCAAACTCACATTTGGACCTTTTGGAAAATAATGATTGTGACTCCATGATTCCCAGAACTTCGTCCAAATGCCTTAGATGTTCCTCCCACGTCTTACTGTAGATGAGTATGTCATCAAAGAACATCAACAGGAACTTGCACAACTGCTTGTTGAAAATTTGATTCATGCACAACTGGAAGGTGGATAGAGTATTGGTCAGCCAAAACAACATAACCAAGAATTCATAGTGTTCTTCATAGTGTTCGTAATGGCAACAAAAGGTTGTCTTCTTCGCATCATGCTCTCTCATGCGGATCTGATGGTAGCCGGAGCTGAGATCTATTTTGGAAAAATAGACTGCACCGTGTAATTTGTCCAACAACTCGTCAATCCTGGGGATGGGGTACCTATTTTTCATAGTCTTTTTGTTCAATGCTCGATAGTCCATGCACATCCAGAGAGATCCATCCTTCTTCTTCACCAGCACTACTGACGACGCGAAGGCACTAAAGCTGGGCTTGATCCATCCTTTGTTGAGGAGTTCCTAGATCGTTTTCTCTATCTCTTCCTTAAACTTCTTAGGATGGAGGCAGGGTGTGGTGATGACAGTCTTGGATCCTTCCTCCAACACGATGGTGTGCTCAAAGCCTCTATGTGGAGGGATACCAACTGAAATGTTGGCGAAAAACAAACTGTGTTTGTCCACTATCGCCTGAAGTTCATCTTCATGGTAGTATGCTTGTTGGCTCCTCAACAGTTCTATGGATATGAAGCAGTGTGTCACCCAGACTACATCATCGTGTATGAAGATTGCCTCCATCCGTCATGCCGATATTTCCTTCAGGCCGTCATTCGACATTCCCCTAAGAACTACCTTTTTGCCATCCACTTCGAAGGAGAACTCCATCCTTTTAAAACTCTGTGTGTACTCGTCAAGAATCTCCATCCATTGAATGCTCAGTATGACCTCCATGTCATCCAAATCTACTACAAAGAAGTCATTTGTTACTGTGTGTTTCCCCATGGCAATGCTCAGTTGCGGGACCAGATGGGTACATGTCAAGAGGTTTCCTCTTGCCACCTTGACTTTGAACCCTTGGTGCACCTCCATACGCAAACCCCTTTGGTTCACAAGTGACGAGTTGATGAAATTGAGTTTGGCCCCACTGTTGAGTATGACCACAACACGATGTCCCTGGAATGTACCCCATACCCGGTATACAGTGCACCTTGGATTATCAACAAGTGTTGCGATTACACCTCCTGTCCATACCAATGTGGTAATCCTCTCCGCGCAGTTTATGTCAACCTCATTAGAAGCTTGTTGTCCATATCCTTCGGTTTCAGGTTCCTCATGCTCCTCCTTGCCGTCGGACATCACCTCAATGTAGTGGATTTTGATTTGCCCAAGCATCGGTGCCCTGGTCCTCATGGCTCCTTACAGTTAAAACATAGTTTCCTCCTCCTGAGCTCCTGTTTGTTGGCCTCATCCAATGATGGGTTCTTTGATGGGAGTTTGTTGTCTTTCTCCTTCGGAGCAAGGGGTGGCTTGGGGTGTGAATAACTTCTGGAGGAAGAAGAAGATGCCGCCATGTCACGTGCCCTCTTAATTTCTTTCATGAGCATGATGGGGTTGAATCCTTTCACCCAACCTTTTAGAGGTTCCATCAGCCCATCTATGAAGAACACAAACAATCGTCTCTCCAAGATATCAGTCACCAGCATAGTCTCTGGAATTGTGCAATCTAATTGTCAATTGATCCGAATTGCTTCAGTTGCGCCAACTCCTTAAAATTAAGTTGTGGATCTTTCTCGCCGAAGCGGTCTATCAATCTCTCTGTGAATTCAGCATAGATGGTTATTTGATCGTGGCCGAGGGTAACCATTCCATGATGGCACCATTCGTGAGCGATTCCCTCTAGGTGAAGCACCGTAAATTTGATTGCTTCATCCTCCGACATCGGGTGAAGTTGTAAATGTGTTTGCCTTCTATACCCATGCTTGTGCGGATGTTGATCTTGATCCATCAAAGGATGACAGGTTCACCTTGCCTATCTTCCATTTGAGGTCATCATTATAATAGCCATGACTGCTGCCGCCTGAATATCTGATTCGTAGATCCACATAATCTCTGAAGGCTATGTCCCCTTCGAGATTCGCGTTCGTCCAGTCTTGCATTAGTTTCTTCTGCATTTCTTGGAAGGTGGGCTCTCGCTCTCTTCGAGGTGCTTCAGTTCTTGGTGGGAATGTCAACAACAATGGTCAAGAGTGTGAATGAGGGTTTTCTCTCCCTGTGACAAAATTATGCCGTGCCAATTTTGTTCTCCGTTCATCTTGCCTTTCGCCAATCTCTGCAAACGTCTCCTCCATGAGTCATTGTCGTTCTTTCCCTTTGATCATGGTTTCATTAAGCTTCTCCTGGGTTCTGGTAAGCTATGTTAACAATGCCATGACTTCTGCGGCAGGATCCTGTGGTTCCCCCATTCTGTCGGCGGAACGGTGTCTCCTTTTGGGGTAAACTTTGAGCATGTTATGCATCCACGATCCCACGGGCTGGCAGAATCACTAGCTCTGATACCACTATAATGTTCCAAACCCTGAATGTCTGGCAAACTCCCCAAATCTTCGCACAATGCTTCTTACGGATCTAGAGATGTACGCCCTTATTGGTAGCAGAGGAATGTTGTATGGTTTGTAGAACAGAAATGTCATACGGTGTGACTTTCTGGGCCATACGGTGCAGTGTGCCCGTATGGTCAACTACCTCTTCCAGCCGTCAACAACTAATACTTCTGTATGCAACACCTCCATACAGAATCCTTCTATGCAAATCACCGTTCTTACGGTGGTAGGTAAGTTGTACGGCAATAACTTTTGGCTTATCAATGATGCCCCCACTGTGGACTAGGTCCGTACGGTGATGGTCTTTGTATGACAACAACCACTACTGTAAGTCGTGACTATATGGTCACCCTCTCACCCCGTTCGCCCCTCTGACACTTGGTATGGTGATGCTAAGCCTGCCTTCAGATTCAACAATCACAATGACGTCGCAAACAATTAACTGAGATATAATGCATTACGCAAAGAAGCAAATTCACACATGCAAGAGGAATCAATTATTCAATAATGATAGCACTTCAGATTATATCTGTTGGATCTCCAATACAAAAATCTCAGACTAATAACAAGGTAGAGTAGGGTGAGGAGTTACTCCCACAGAAACTGCAAAAACTAAATAGGGAGGATCTTTCACTTCCGAAATGGAAAACATTGAACTCCAACAGGAATTCACATATACAAGGAAAAATATCAAATTCGCATACCTACGACTACAACAGACTCGGCGTTATATATGGCTTCGGGTAAATGTCCCGAAGGATTACGAATGATCCTGACGCAGCCAACATGCTAAACAAATAAAAATTAAAGGAGCCTGACAAAATAAAATTAAAGTCGGGGCCATAAATTATTAAATTTATTTATTTATATCACATAGTAGCCCGTCGATTGAATTTGGGAAGAAATTAGTTGGACGTCGTTGCAGTGTGCAGCTGTTTGTGTGACATGCAAACATCTTGAAAGATTCTAATATTCAAATGAATATATTCTGTGTGGAATATTTTTGACGTGTCTTAGCATGCAAACATGTCTGCAACAACTACTCATGCCCAATCCAAGCAACAAAACTCCCATTCTTTCTCATATGGTCATTCCAACTACTCTATCTCTTTTCATGTCGCATGAAAACTCTGTAAACATATTTCTAGCTTCACTCTCACAGTGACATCCAAGACTCCTCTTAGTTGTTTATTAGATCTACCTGTCTCAAGAGTGGAGCCATAAATTTTGGTAACAATTTCTTGCAATATGTTCTATTGTTCTCATATTTATTTGTCTTGTTTATTCTAAGATCTTGTCTAGTGTCTTTATTTACCGCAATAGGGGTTCTCCTCTATAATGAGGATTGTTTCTATTACACATTTTTTATCCGATTAGCTCTTGTTGTCCATGGAGGTGGGAACACTAATGTGAGGTTCGATGAAGACAAACATAGTTTATATAGCCCCAAAATTTTCCTCGACTCCATTTGTGTAGGTGACAAGGCTGTTTGGGTGGTGAAATGTTGCATTTTGGTGATTTCCTAGCACTCTTCTAGTTTCTATCCCTGCATATGATAGTGTGACTTGCATTTGTCCACCTAGCGCCCAAACGCCCACCCAATGTGTTGGCGTCTGAGGACGAGACTTCATTTGTTTGGTATTTGGATCTCTGTGTTATATGCATTTTTTTTCACAATCTAAATATTTTTAGCATTCTGTATTCTTAAGTTATCAAGCATTTTTAGTTTCTATTCATAGTTAGTTTTGATTCAAGCGTGTTATCTTTTAGCTCACTTAACTTATGTCATTTGAGGTAGTTGAGAGCTATTTTCTCCTTGAGATCTTGTCGTCTCGAGGGTAGTTAATCCCCTTCTTTACTTTCTGGTGAATCTGACGCGAACTTCTTTATGTTGGATCTCTTTATTCAAAGCTTCAATGCATTCTCAAATCATGACTTTTTTTGTTAGACGATTCCCCAGATGACTACCTTGAGGAATCTCCTACTCGTACATCTAGTGAAGAAACTACACTTTTAGATTCGTTTTCATAAATTTATAAATATTACTATTTATGGTGTTTCATTGGAAAGCAATTCTCTTGATTTTTTAACAAGATTTAATCAATCTAAGAACTCTTATCATGTAGTAGCTCATACTTACAATCCTCAAAGGAACAAACAAAATGTCGACAAATCTACTTTACCACCATGTCAACAAGATCTTCCTCAAGGACCTAAACCTTCAATTAAGAAACCAAGTGAATACGATCTTATTGAGCAATTTCACATTACTCCTGTTAAGATATCACTTTGCAATTTGCTTCAGGCTACTATAATATATGAAAACGTGCTTAGGAAGCTCTTTAAAAGACTCTATGACCTTGTTCTGCTAGGCCGAGAGCTCTAATGCGTTGATAGATCATATTTGTGTGGATTTGCCAAATATTACGTTCTGTCCACATAAATTGCACCTCTAGAAGTACGTAATCAAGCATATCCATTGATGATAATTGTCTATTATAAATAATTTCTGCACTAGGCGAACTCTCATTGATCCTAGTTCAACACTCAATGTTTGTAGTCTCGATTTATTTCCCAAAATTTAAGTTGATGCAAGTTCTCTTACCACATCTTCTTTGTTCTTCGTGGTTTTGATAACATTGGTAAACAAGATTTGGCATTGCTATTTTATCTTTAAATAATGGACCAGTTACTATTTCAACCTTGATGTATGTTATGCCCGAATCTTTACCATACGATTTCTTAAGTAGACTTTGGATTCATGCTTCGGTAGCAGTCACTTCTAGCTTTTTGTTATTCAGCTAAGTTTGTTGGTAACAATCAGGTAGTTACCATCAAATCTAACCCTGATGCTATGCACTTATATCAAATGGTATATAGATAAGTAGAGATTTTTGGAGAAGCATGTATAAGTTATATTGGGAGGTCTCGGGTATATTCTAGAGTTTTTGAGATGTTTTTTTGGTTATTTGCACACAAACTATCAAGTGTGACTGTCTGGTGAACAATTTATAGATTGGTTTATTCCTTTTGATCCACAGTTTGATGGCATCGACATATTGTATCTTGTTGTTGGGATATAGTTTTGATAGGTGTCAGAAGATGCTACATATCATTTTTCTTGTTTTGATTTTCTTTGTAGCAGGAGTTATAAGGTTCTGAGGATCAATTTGATAGGAACAATGTACCTACTTACAGGAATGCTCTACATTCCTTCACTTTCAGTTGTTTTGGTGATGCAGTTGGCTGCTATATTTATTTTGGGATTAGGTGATGCTTCATTGGGCATTGACATCAGTTCTAGGGTTCCGCACTTTTTTTTATTGATTGGCCGACATGCATTTGTAGCTTTATCCTTTGTGCCTGATTGAAGATGTTTTGATTCTTGCGGTGGCGTGCAGTGATTATGGTGATGATTTTGGATCTTGTGGAGAGTGTGTCGGCTCGGTGATATGCTTCACACATTTTTTCCCCTTCTATGTGCATTGAAGATGTTGTTTGGAGTTGACAATTCATGAATTACACGCTACATCCTTATGACCAACTAGATGGATATATTTTAAGTTGCGATGGATATATATAGGCTACTATTCTTCAGAGATGATTGTAAGATTTGTGTCTGCCAATATATGGTGTATTATGAAGTGGTAAAGAGTGAAAGGGCGGATATATTGAGATGAAATCAGTTACATATGTTTGAACAATGAACTGTTATCAACATTACAAATAATGCATTTGTAATTAAATCATTCAGTGTAATCTATTATAATCAGTAACATTGTATCTTTCCTTGAAGAAGTGATCTTTAGTGGTTTGCAAGCCTTTGTATCTTGCCCTAAGATAGTGCACCTTAGTCCACAAGTCCTATTCAAGAGCAATGAACTCCTTGGCCTCTAGCCTAAACTTTGTAATTAGTTCTTCATATAGTGAGTGTTAGTCTCACCATGGTTTTTCCCATTTTGGGTTTTCCACCTAAAATTCTAGTGTTATGTGTTTCAATTATTAATTTTTGCACATAAGTTACATGAATGAATAATCAGTAATAAAGTTAAGGTTTGTGTATGCTGATTCACACCCCACTTCACATCTAGAAGTGTTTCAACAATTAAGAATTTTCTAGCTTGTGATATATAGATTTATATGTTTCTATGTTTCTCCACTAATATTAAGAAAGAACACAATCTTGGAATCTTGACTATTGAAGAGTTTTAGCACTAGGATTATTTGTAGTGTCCTTGATCAAAGCTACTACAAGAGGCATATTTGCTTCAATTTTTTTTTGCAATGCCTCAATATTGAAATCCTAAAAATCAACATATCACTCATCTAAAGGCTTAAATTTTAGGGATAAGTTCGACATTCTTTCAAATCTTTTCATTGAGTGTCATTGCACTATTTCTCTTCCTTTTTGTTTGTTTGTACATTGCCCACGTTCATCATAGAATTTCTTATTTGTGTTCGTGATTACATGTGTTCAAATTGTTACAATGACAAAACTTGTGAGGTTTGTCATTAAGGGAGGGTGTTGGTATATTTGTTCAAGTCCACATAGTTTATTATAGGCTTGTTAGTATTATGTAGATTATTATAATATATTAGTTTTTACGTATATATGTTTGTTGAGTTCTTAAAAATAATTCATACATTAGAGGATTCGTTTCCTCTAAAATAGGATTTGAGAATCCTATAAATATGTAAGTTTTCTGATTAAATAATAACATATATTTCTGTGTGCTGTCAAAACTTAATAGAATGCATGTTCCAGTGGTGATTGGGGAACTTTGAACTTCATGGTATTATACATTGAGGAATATAGAGTAGATTCAATCCAATTGAATATTCCTAAACTCTCATTCACCTATAATAAGAAAGATGATTATGCATCTACAAAGTCAGGCAATAGTCATCAGATTGCTCATCTTTTCTATACTAATCCTCTTACCTCATATGAATGACAACCACATCATGGTCCGAGGTATGATCTTTCTACGTATTGTTATGGATGTAATTGTTGTGGGTGTGATGAACAAGGTATTAAAGTCCCCTTAGAAGGTAACCTTGGCTACTCTAAGACTAGACTTGGATATTGCGCCACATCTTTTAAGGCAAAACCATGATTGTAATTTTCTTTAGGAGAACCTAAATCACATTTTGGTCTCTTACATCATTATTATGATATCTTTGATTGGTCATATAAGGATATGCCTTGTATTGATGAATCTTTTTGTGGTTAAAATCATTCTATGTGTCGATGCCAAGCCTGTCATGAAGAAGATTCATAAGATGAATCTCACGATTGCTTTGTTGGTCAAGACTGAGATATAAAAGGTTCTAAATGCTGGTTTTATCTGTCTCATTGACTACTCAACTTGGATCTCGAATGTTGTCACTGTTAGTAAACTTGATGGTCGTATTATTATTATGATATCTTTGATTGGTCATAGAAGGATATGTCTTGTATTGATGAATCTTTTGTGGTTCATATTATCATTTTGTGTCGATGCCAAGCTTGCCATGAAGAAGATTCGTAAGATGAATCTCACGGTTGCTTTGTTGGTCAAGACTGAGATAGAAAAGGTTCTAAATGCTGGTTTTATCTGTCCCATTGACTACTCAACTTGGATCTCAAATGTTGTTGTTGTTAGTAAACTTGATCGTCGTATTCATGTTTGCATTGACTTTCATGATTTCAAATAACACTCCTCTTAAGAATGAGTTTCCATTGCCTAGTATTGATATGATTGTGGATTCAAGCGTAGGCCACACCTTACATTCCTGTATGGATGGCTTCTCAGGTATAATCATATCCTTATCAATTTGGAAGATCAATATAAGACAAACTTCATAACCGGTTGAAGGACCTATTATGTAGTGATGGCATTTGGGTTGAGAAAATGACTGTTATCTTTCATGATATCATTCACAAGATATTGGAAGATTGTCAATGAGAATTTTGTTAGTGTGTAATTCCAACTCCTCGTTTCAACTTCAACTATGGTGCGTGATTTTCTATGTTGCATGGGTACTTGTACCAACACCCCTGGGACGCGTACCGAGTATTGGCACACGTACCCAAGTACCGGGTACTTAGTGGGTACTTAGTGGAGAGCATCATAGCTAAGACCTTGATTAAGATTTCTGATTTTTGTTTCGGTTTTTTGTTTGCGTATCAGCTTGCTGTTTATCAAGCTTAATTCAATATGTAATTAGTTTGAAACTTTGATACAACGTTGATTAACAGTAAACTTTATCATTGTTCAAGTCAGAAGCTTATCATTTGCAATATGTCATTGTTATATATTTTATGATCTTCTTGTTCACGTTTAAAGTTTGCCTTCTATGTTATGCATCTAAACATTTAGCATATATTATTATTACAAACATATTACAAATATGAAACTGAAAACAATATATTACATCTGCAAACTTTATCACTATTCTTGTTTTGAAAACTCATTGTCATGACTCATATTTTTAGATTTTCTATAAAATATTAAATTATTTTAAAAAAGAAAATTGACATACCCAAGTACCCCTCGTCTCCTATTTTGAAAAATAGTCGTACCCGTACCCATACCCGTACCCTAAGTACCCAAGTACCCCCGTCCCTGTGCATCCTTGGTGATTTTCAATCACCGTTTTAAGCTCCAGTCTGAACCGTAATTTATGGATCACCACAGTCTTCTTCTCTGATTGCATGTTAACTATAACTTCACTTCTTACGGTGGGTTTTGGAGTTTGTATTATTAATTTCATTGGTAATTTGCAGTGTAATTGATCGGTGATTTCAATACAACAACTCTCTATAATTACTCTGTTTTCTTTGTTATTTCTGATTATTTTCCTTCCAACAAAGTCTCTGAAATATTTATATGGTATCAGAGCTTAGGTGCTAGGAAGGAGATTTTTTTTGCAGGTACATAACATTAGAGTCTAAAGAATAGAATTTTCAGCCTCTGTTATTCTCACTCCATGCAACTATTTTGACTGGAAGCCAAAGATTCTACTTCAGCTTAGAATTAGAGGCCTCTATCGGATAGTTATGGATAGGGAGGTTGAACCCAATTCAGCAGTTGAAAAATCTGAATACTTCAACCGCATGGATGAAGCCTTTGGTCTGCTATGCTTATCCATCTCTCCAGAATTGTTGTTTCATGTTGAGGCATGTACAACTCCAACCAACTTTGGGATACATTGGATACACTCTTTGGAAAGCAAGATGAGATGCGGGGTCATATCCTTGAAAATGAGCTCAACCTATTAGATCCAAGGAGATTTGATAATAGTCAAGATTTCTTCACAAAATTCATGCCTTATTGCTTCAGCTGAAAGAATGTGGTATTGGCAAATCCAAGGAAGAAAGTGAATTAATTCTTGCTATTCTATCTAAATTGGGTCTAGAATATGGAGTATTTGTCTCTTATTTCCACACAGTTAGGCTTACAACAGGAGCAACTTGGAAGATGCCCACACTGGATACATTCATTGAGTCCCTTATACACGAGCAGGATAATCTTATAAAAATGGGCACAATGAAGAATTCCAAGCCTCATGCACTTGTTGTGCATGCAAGTGGGAAGAACATTTCCAAACCCAACCAGCAATAAAAAGGCAAAGAGAAGAAGGATTCAGATCCAAGAAAGAGGCGCCCTCAAACCTCCAAATGGATCTACAGGCTCAAAAGGAAATGACAAAAAGGGCAAATCAATGTGCACCTATTGAAACCGTGGGTTCCATCCAGAATGATCATGCATGAAGAGGACCATTGATCTCATGGCTTAGACTCTTCAGCAACATAATCTTGGTAGTCTTATCCCAGAGAGTGCCAAGAAGAAGCACAGAGAAAAAACACTAGAAACAAGAAACAATGCTAATGCTTTGATTGCTATTCATTCTTCTTCAGATGCATGAATCATAGACTCTGGAGCCTCACACCACATTGAAACCACAAGAGATTCTCTTTCTTCTTTGCAACCGTATTCTAGTTCTCCTATTCTTATGGGAGATGGTTCTCCTATAGAGGCAACTGGAATAGGGAGGGTAGAGCTTGGAATTGGAAGTTTTGAGAATGTCTTACATATTCTGAAGCTTTCTGTTAATCTTCTTTCTGTGTATCAAATGACTCATACTGGAACTGGCAAGAGAGTTGAATTCACACCAGATTCAGTGAGCATCTATGACATGCAAGACAACTCCAGAATTGTTGTTGGTAATGTGAATCATCACATCTCTACACTTTCTTTGACTTTATTGCTAAATCAGATTCTAGATTACTACTAACACATGCAAATGATGAAAGTAGAATTTGGCATGAAAGATTTCGACATCTGAATTTTAGATACACACCAATTTAGCAAACAGAGGCTGGTACAAGGCTTGCCTACCATAGAATTTTCTGATGGAGTTTGTGAAGGTTGTGCTCTTGGAAAGCATCCACAAGAAAAGTTTCCAAAAGGGATTGCATGGAGAGCCTCTTCTCCTCCAGAGCTTGTTCATAGTGATCTAATGGGCCTATTTCCTGAACCTTCTATTAGGCAAGCAGATATGTCCTAACATTCATTGATGATTACACAAGATACACATGGGTGTATTTTCTTCAATTCAAATCTGAAGTGTTTGAGAATCTCAAGATTTTCAAAGCTCATGCAGAGAAGCAATCTGAGCAAATGATCAAGATCCTCCGCATAGATAATGGGGGGGAGTATGTTAACAATGATGTCCAACATCTTTGTGAATAGACAGGAATACATTTGCAGAACACAGTTCCTTACACTCCACACCAGAATGGGGCAGCTGAAAGGAAGAACCGATCTTTGAAAGAGATGGCCAATTGCATGTTGCATGCTAGGTCCCTTCCCTCTAAATTGTGGGCTGAAGCAATCAACTGTGCTTCATACATACAAAACATATCTCCTCACAAATTTGTCACAGAAAAAACTCCTTTTGAAGCATGGAGTGACATGCAACCAGAAGTTACACATTTTTTCGTATTTTTGGATCATGTGCATGGGCTCGCATTCCTATAGAAAAGAGGAAGGCTTTGGAGCCTCAAAGCAAAGAATGCATCTTTTTTGGATATCCAGATGGTACAAAGGGCTACAAATTGCTCGATCTTTCCACGGAAATGCTCTTCATTGAGAGGAGTGTCTATTTTTTGATGAAATTCCCATGCATGCATCTATGGAGCAACTCAAAGATGATACATCCAATCATTCTAATCTGATTTTAGATTCATCTGAATCTGAATCAAATGAACACATGCATCCCAATGGAGATCCAGATCTAGAACTAATTCCAAATTGGGCTTCTAGTGATGATTCAGTCTCTCCTGTGAGAAAACAAAGAACAAGGAGCTTGGCTGATTTATATGCTGCCTCTCATTCATTTTCAGCTGATCCAATCAAGCCAATGCATGCTTATGCGACTCAAGAATCTGATTTTCAAACTTACGCAACAACTGCAGGAAATCCTCATTGGGAAGAAGCCATGGATGAGGAGTATAATTCTCTCATTGCAAATCAAACTTGGGACTTGGTTTCACTTCCATCCAATCGCAAGCTTGTAAGGTGTAAGTGGATCTTCAAAACAAAGAGATCAGAAGATGGTCAAGTGAGTAGATATAAAGCAAGGTTGGTAGCCAAAGGTTTTCAGTAAGTTCATGGCATTGATTATGATGAGACTTTTCCTCGTGGCAAAAAAGGACTCCATTCGATTGGCTCTTGCCATTGCAGCAGCAAGCAGGTGGGAGATTCGTCACATGGATGTGAAGAATGCATTTCTTTACGGTGATCTTGAGGAGGAGATCTACATGGAGCAGCCACACGGGTATGTACATGATTCCTCTTTGGTATGCAAGCTCAAGAAATCACTCTATGGCCTCAAGCCGACAGCTAGAGCTTGGTATGCTAAAATGGATTCTTATCTTTTGTCTCAAAATTTCATGAGATACAAATCAGATCCAAATGTTTATATGTTGAGAACATCTAACTCTTTGTTGCTCATATTACTCTATGCAGATGATCTACTAATAATAGGTGATTCAACCACAACTATTGTTGCAACCAAAGCAGCTTTGCATGATCGATTTGCCATGACAAATATGGGTCTCCTCAACTATTTTCTTGGTCTTGAAATCAGCCAGATTGTTCAGGTGTCCAAGTTTCTCAATCCAAGTATGCAAGGGAGTCTTGCCTCGCTTTCAAATGACTGATTGTAAGCCAGCCACCACACCTTTCCTGTCGGGGGTCAAGCTTGAGGATGACAAGGATACACCATTGGTTGATTACACACTCTATTGTCAGCTTGTGGGGAGTCTTCTTTATCTCACTCATTCTCGTCCAGATCTATCGTATGCAGTGGGTGTTGTTTCTAGATACATGCAGGAGCCTCATGAGCTACATTGGAAAGCTGCCAAGTGTATACTTCGCTATGTTCAAGGAACCACCAGCTATGGGATTCATTATTCAGCTAGATGTACATTGGATCTCATTGGGTATACTGATTTTGATTGGGTTGGTGATAGCATTGACCGCAGATCCACTTCAGGATATGTACTCAGTTTGGGATCTGGTCCGAATTGTTCGTCAAGTAAGAACCAATCTTCTATTGCTTTATCCTCGACAGAGGCTGAATATAGAGGTGCAGTCAATATTACCATTCAGGCTATTTGGTTGCAGAACTTCCTCACTGAGCTAGGTATCCATTTTCATAGTCCAACTCTCATTTGGTGTGACAATCAGAGTACACTGGCAGTTTGGAGAGATCTAGTACAACAACGGACAAAACAAATCGAGATCCACATGCACTACATCTAAGATTTGATCCATGATGGCATCATAGATTTGCAGTATTGTGCCACATCTCACCAGATTGCTGACATCTTCACGAAGACATTCACTGAGCAGAAGTTTCACTTTCTCCGAGATCTTCTTGGGGTGAAAGACACTGTAATCCATTAATTTTCTTGCTTCGTTAGCATCTTTTTGCAGGGGGGTTTTGTTCCCTCTTGGTTTTTTCCCTCTTTCCTCATTCCTTTCTTAGTTAGAATTAAGGAGGGGTGTTAGTGTGTAATTCTAACTCCCCGTTTCAACTTCAGCTATGGTGCATGATTTTCAATCACCGTTTTAACCTTCAGTTTGAACCGTAATTTAAGGATTACTGCAGTCTTCTTCTCTAATTGCATGTTAACTGTAACTTCACTTCTTACGATGGGTTTTAGAGTTTGTATTATTAATTTCATTGATAATCTGCAATGTAATTGATCGGTGATTTCAATACAACAGCAGCTCTCTGTAATTACTCTGTTTTCTCTGTTATTTCTAATTATTTTCCTTCGAGCAAGGTCTCCGAAATATTTACAAATTTAGCTAAGTTTGTGACTCGTCAAGATCATATGAATAATCTTTTCTTTTTCTTTTGAAGGCTTCAACTTTATAAGATGAGACTGAATCCTCTTAAGTGTGTCTTTGGTGCAAATGCCAACAAGTTACTAGGGTTTACTATCTCTTATCATCGAATCAAAGTCGATACAAATAAGATTGATGCAATTGTTAACATGCCTCCACGTAAGAACATCTCACAACTATGTAGTTTGCAAGGGAAGATTCAAGCAATTCATAGATTTGTATCTCAATTGGCTGATCATACCCTTCCATTCATACAATTGTTGAAGAAAGATGTACGTTTTCAAGGGATGATAAGTGCCACCGACTCCGTTGACTCGTGTTACAAAGGAGCAGCTCAAGCATTAAATTTAGCAGGCGGAAGGCATGGGTTTATAGTGCAGATGGAGTACAGCCTTAAAGTCCTTCCAATACTACTAAGTAAAATCCCATCACTTACCAACTCTCACCCTGTACAAGTCCATTTCAATTGCTACTTATCTTTGGACAACAATCACTTTGATTTTCATAATGTCTTCCCTTCTCAACCATGGCAGTTGAGCCTGGGGTGTCGAGCTTGAACCCTGGACGTGACTATCTTCCATACAAAATGTAGTTTTGAAAATGTAGAAAATACAACAGATTTTTACGAAAATTTCAGAATATGATCTTTATAGTCTACATTCCCTGTAATTGTAAATCCACAAAAAAATCTGCAAAAATAGTGTTGTGTTTAAGACAATTATAGATTTGTGTGAAAAAATGAAATTCTTTGTCTTTTAGTACATTCTATATGGAAATTAGAGCTCTCCTCTTCCCCACTTTGTGTGTCTTTCTTTTCTAAATTTGTTTTATAATTTTTTTTTAAATCCAAAAATCATCTGGAACATCAAGTCTTGATGATTTTGCTTCATCTCATGCAACATTTAAATGCATATGTATCTGAGCAGATAAAACAATAGATATAACTTCACGGATCTAGATATAGTATCTTTAATATTCAATAGTTATTAAATGATATATTTAATTGCTCTCAAAGAAAATAATAAGTTCTGACTGAAATCTGGCTTGAATCTGGTGATAACATATCTGATATAATAAATGCATGTTAATAAATGTGATTAAGATATTAATTACCAGCCAAGCTTACATTTCCACAGCACAAAACCCTTAATATAATTAAACCATTGAAGTGAAACAATCGTTTTGTTTTTCCAGGAGTCAAGGAAAAACCCAAAGTGCTTAAGCCAATGAGAAAGACAGACATTTGCTCTATTGTTAAAATCATTACATAGAAAGGAAAATAAACACATCTTACTTAATTGTAACCTTTAGTCTCATACCTAGTTTTTTTAATCCGGCGTTTCTACATTACAGCCGCAGTAAGTAGTATGTTTCTCGAAGTTAAAGAGGAGGATTGTAATTTTATTATTTTTCTTAGCTTCTATCACTACTTTCCTAATAAAATATATCATGTAGCTAATAGCTCCTCATGTTTCTTCCAAAACAAATAAGAGAAATCTATATTAATATCAAAGATTAGACCTTGATTTTTTTATTATAAAATGAAACTCTAGATCTAATCAGTATGACAAATTCTCTTAGTTACTATCTCAAACAATCTTATAATTCTCATTCAAGGTATGCTAATGTGGAAAGAAATAATATTAGGACTATCTAGGGGAATGGTGAAAACACTTGTTGAAGGTCTTGCAAATGGGGTTGCAAGTAGATGGGTTTAACCATGAAGGAAACTTTGTAGTTAAGCGCACTCTAGCTAGCATAGTGCTAGGATGGAGGTGACATCCCACGGTGCTTCACCTCTATGAGCATCACTTATTTGCAATGAGTCACAGTCACAAGCCGGAGCATCCTGGTAAGGCAAATCATAAGATCCCAACCAAATTCTGGCTTTGGAATTGGGCATTCTCACTTCGGAAACCCATTTCCCCATTTTCTTATTTGCAGTCCTTTGCAATTTTGTTGCAACTTCTTTGTGCCATTTTGGAGTTTCTTCTTTGGTAAAGCTTTAACCATCAGTCTCACGCCTCGAAATATTTGTCGGAGTTTTTCTTGTCATCGTTTAGTTCAAGAAAACCTCAAACCCACCATCGGTCAAAATTTTGTGAGATGAAAGACCAATGCAATTTCATTATGTTGTACGCTGCCCATTTTTCCTGAACACATGCATGATAGCCTGATGAACCAAAGCGATGGCCTCCCTTCTCAAGCAGATGGAGAGCCAATAGTCCATGAAGGATTGCTGCTAGAATATGTGCTAAGAAACAATGAAAATTTGGGGATAAATCTTTCTCAACAGTGTGGCCCTTTTATGACTCTACAAGAAGCCAAAACACTTGATATCAACACAAATCCTCAATGGATTCCAGCAATCACGGTCCTATCTGGATGACTTTCAAGATTGTAATCAATTTTCCAAGAGAAGACAAAGCATTGAGCAGAGGGAAGATGCAAACAATGATTTTCTAGACCTTCTGCTGGATTCAAATGTCGCTGATTTGACAATCAGAGATATCAAAGCCCTACTTTTTGTACATACCATGAATTTTTGTTTCCTTTAGATCTATGAATTCTAATAATATTTTATTGTTGGAAGCTCAAAATTGATCCTAGGTGATTCAATTGATGTGCTGTTTGCAACTATGATTAAATAGACATAATTAATGCTAACTTAATTCAATACTTCACATCTATTTCCAACCAGTTGAGTGTTGTTTCCTTTTTATAAAATTCAAAGTAGTTCCAGTTCAAGGATGATTTCATTCCGACGAGCAGTTCGCTCTTGTTGATTTCTATGGTTGTCATCAATTTCACTTATTTTTAAAAAATTGGATGTAATACATTCATAGTGCGTGTAAATGCATTTGTAATTGTTGTTCATTCACTTAAGTTTAACTATAATATAGGCATCAACATTTTTTAATCTACGAGGGAAATGTATGTTAAAATTCACTCAAGAAATTTCGTTGCTAATATTGCGTGAACTGTGAAGAATTATATATGTTGTATTATCTGCCTTCAAAAGCACAGAGATATTGAAATTTTCGTTGCTAATATTGCGTGAACTGTGAAGAATTATATATGTCGTATTATTTGCCTTCAAAAGCACAGAGATACTAAAAGTTGTAGGTGTATTTATTAATATACTTTATTAGATTTTTTACTGCTCAATGGTTACCCGTATCTTTTACTGAATATTAGGAAGCTTTGTGGTGTTTGGATAAAAAATATTTTTAAGCCTAAAAAATGGAAGAAAGGGTTATTTAAAAATGGAAGAAAGGGTTAAGGAGTGTACCAGCCATAGGTAAAACACACAAACAATTTAGTGGGGACACATGAAGAATCTACCTCATTGGTAAAATGCTTAATAATATATATTTTTGGACGAATTTCGTGATTAGTTATATATATATTCAGACGAGTTTTTGTGTTGGCGATTATGGCTCAAGATTCCAGCCGGCAGTTATGTGTAATGATAAATGTCATGAAATTATATACTGAACACCCACCGAATATCTAATGCAAGATAAGATTCTCACATGAAACTTTCTGACATGCGTGAAACTTTCCTTCTGTACATATTGTGAGCATGTGATTAAAATTATTATTATTATTATTATTTCCATATTTTTGTTCCCGTCAAATTGGACACCAAATAAGTTAAAATTTTGTAATGGCTACTTAATACCAGAAACTTCCACCTAAGGACAGTATAACCAAATTTCACCTCAAAGATTATTTACTGTGTGAAGCATGAACACAAAGTTTTTCCTCACCCCAATCTTACTTGGAGAGAAGTGTTTTGTTGGATATGAATTAAGATTTTCATTCAATGTTTAAATCTGAAGATAGTAGTTTAGTAATGTTCATTTGTTTACAAATTTTCTTCTTGATTTTTCTACATAAATCTTTTGAAACCATTCCTTTCATTTAACTTGAAAATGGTTTGCATAATTTGCAAAGTTTTAATGATTGTTGCAAGTATATGTTTGATTTTATATATTTTTTTTATATGCAAATACATATAGGAAAGATGTTTGGTAATTTTTTTTCTCTAGAACAATTATTGTTAAATTAAAAAAATAAGAGACATAAGAAGTAGATATTTCTAAAAAAATTTCTTTAAAAATCCATCTTGTGCTCATTCTATAATCATTTTATCTCATCATTGGACATGCCATCTCTTTGAGCTATCATGTCAAACGGTTCATGTGCCTTGTTTGTGGTTGCACATTTTGCATGCATTTCTACCAAAGATATTCCAACCATAATATTTGAAAAAAATCCACCATCATTATGCTTTGATGGATGTCCATACCCTATTCCAAAGCTACATGAATATAAATTGAAAGCCTTATGACATGCATATATTTATGACTATTATTGATTTCTATAGAAGATGAAATCTGGAGAGGAACCAATCTCTTATTGAAGGAATGTAAGTTAAAGAATACAATTGATGGGTAACATTGATAAAGCTTTTCATATCATCTATCATTATCATCAAAGTTGAGAAAAACAAAATGATACTTAAAAGAGTAACAACTACAATATAATTTGACTAACCTTTGCAATATTTTGACAATAATTGCACAGTAAAAAGGTTGACTCCAAACACAAAACTCCATATTTTCTATGACCTTCATAATATTGATTTGAACCTAAAAAGATTCATATATTATTTCCAACAATAAAAGTATTCAAGGATTGGAGTCTCGCTTCTTCTCTTGTATAAACATACAACAACAATTGTGTAGAAGCAACCTACTAAGAAAGAGATATTTTATAAATTAATTATTTTCTTATTTGTAAAAAGTTACAATATACAACGAAGGATAGAAGAGACCTATATGAGAAGGATATCAACTATTCCCTTATGTTTACTATGACATATTATAGATTAATATCAACATTTCTGAATTGTGAAAGCAGGAAGGAGGGAAACTTATAAAGCTCAATTTTTTTTCGTGTTGGGATTGTTTTGCATTGTTGGACATTTGAAAGATTCCTCGTGCCATGACATATTCAATAAAAATAACTCAGCTCTTTTATGGCACTTTCATACTTTGGATGCAGGCAAACAAAATAGACAAGACATTATAAAATCTTTTTTTTACAGTCTCCAAATTTTTACTTGGTCGTCAAATCTAGTCAAAATCAGAAGCTTGTATTTTGAATCAAAATTATATTTTATATTTTTTTGGTTTTAAATCTATGTCCTTTTCTGTTATAATAATCATTAATTACTTAAAGTTTAAAAGTAATATTTAAAATCCAAGACTCAAAATGAACTTCCCTTACTATAATTAAACAATTGATCATTAATATAATTATTATAAGTATGATATTATAAAGAGAAAATAAAAATAGAAGATGGTTATAAAAAATCTAAGTTAAAATATATTAATTGCATATCAATTTAAAAATTAACAGCATATATATTTTATTAAATATTTATAATTATTCAGTCTTCTAATAAATTAATAAAAAATAATATATTTTATTATCTAGTAATTAAATAAATTACAAAAACAAAATTTGAAAAACTAGAAAAGTTTAACAAATGAAAACTCATGTTGAAAATCAATAACATGCCTAGCGCTTGCACCATAAATGAGGACAACTCAACTCTCCTCATCTCAGACGCTTACATCACACCTGGCATCCTGAAGTTGAGTGCTATTAAAACCCATAACAGAAAAGCAATTATAATTCAGATGATAATGTCCATAAGTCCACGTCCCCACCTTCCAACGAATCTTCCCCTGATCCTCACATTCACAGAGGGCCCGTTTGGTTGCACCCCATAACTGGGTTATGCCGCCCATAACCTGGTTATGGGATGCAATTCTCTGTTTGGATGCCCTTTTTTAGAATGGGAATGTGGATTTCTAGAACCCCATTTTGCCAAAACCGTGGATTTCGCAATTCCACCTCAGGAGGTGGAATGAATTTGGAATCCACGGTTATGTGTCTAAAACAAACAAAATTTTATAATCCCGTCGGATCTGGGCAACTCCACGGTTTGGGTTTTAAACCCCATTTAAAACTCCACGGTTTGCGTTTTTGCTCTCTGCGTTTACGACTAGGGTTTGGCTCTGCTGCGTTTTTGTTGTGTAGCGACGCTCTGCACTTTTCCTCTGCGTTTTGGCTCTGCTGGTGCATGAAGGACTGCGTGAGGTATTTTCTGAATCCTTCCTCTGAACTAGA
>MU227649.1:6985824-6998913 GCA_018584345.1 Thuja plicata
ATATTCTGTGTGTTTCAAATGCAACAATCTCTCTTTCATTTATATTGGGAAAGAGGCTAGGAGAGACATGTCCCTTCATGGGACATGTCTATTCATTATAATTTTATAATGTTTTATTAATCAATCACATATTAGAATAATATAAGTTTGCATAATATATGTTTAATAGTAATATATGTAATATAATATATATATATATAGCATATATATATACAACTACAATATATTATTATTAATCAATATCTAAATATATTATATGTATTCTAAATGATCATACGACCGAAGCTACAAACATTAAAAACCTTTAAATGAAGGTATTATTTTAATATTAAAAAAAAATATATAATGAAATTACTTTACAAACGTCATTTCTCTTGCACTACCACGTGTAGCACAACTCACATAGTGCTTATGGGTCAACTTTACCGCGCTCCTTTCTCCTCCTCCTGCCTCCGCTGTGTCTGTCGTGGTGTCAGAGGTCGGCGGTTCTGGTTTTCCTCTAGCGGTCAGGGTTGTCTATCCCTTGGCAGAGCATGTTTCTGCACCTGTTAGCTACACGGCTAGTGTTATCGCTGTTGATGGGTTTCCCTCCTCTTCTTTAGCAACATATGTTCTTGCTTTTGGGGTTTCTAAGGAGCCTCCCAAATCTGTGGATAGGGTTGCCTTAAAGTCTTCTGTGGGGCATGTTCCTTTCCATGTGGCTGCTCCCATCACTCTATCTTTGGGTGTCGATATGATGGAAGAAATAGAGCACTCTTCATCTATTCTTTCCAACCAGGCGACTATCTGCAGATTTAGGGGTTTCTGGGCAAGCCTCCCTGAGCTTCATGCTTGGATTTCCAAATGTTGGGAACCCATTATTTTTGGCGAGGTTCATATCTTCCCTTTGCTAAGGGTTTTGTTTTTCCAAATTTGATGATATGGAGGATAGGAATTGTATTCTTCGCATCCATTTTTTTAGCTGAGATGATCACTTTGTGCTTATGGTTAAACCCTGGCATGAGGATTTCAATCCCTCATCTGATACTTTTAATAAGATGCCTATTTGGGTTAGGCTTCCAAACTTTGGAGGAGGTGGGTGAGGCTTTGTGAGACTTCCTGATGGTGGATGTGGAATCTATAGATATTCTCCACTCTACCTATGCCTGTATTTTGGTGGATATTGATGCTTCTAAGGGTTTGCCTGCGAAGATCAAGCTAGTTTATCCTAAGGGAAGCTGGATTTAGTATTTAGACTATGAAGGTATCCCCTTTAGATGCCTAAGATGCTTTTAAATAGGTCATGTTGCAGCTAAATGTGGTCTGGCTAAAACCAGGTGCTCTATTTCTTGGTGGAAAGGTGCCTCTTCTCAACATTACACGGTTGAGAAGAGTACTTCTTAGAGGATTTTTTCCCAGGTTGTTGCTCAAGATTCTACTATTGTGTCCCCTCTGTCGGAGGTGGGAATGGATTTTCCCCTTGCAGATGCTATTGGTGTCAACCATGTTGTTGACTCATCATGTGTGAAGACTCCCCTTGCTACCTATGTCCACGTGCGGGTTTCATATTCTGCTGGCTCTGCTATAAATGTTTCCTCTTTGATGGTTGGGTCTAGATCTCTTGCTGGTACGTGAGCTATTGCTGGCTTTGCACGTCCTCTTATCTCTCCCTCTTTGGTTTTTGTTTCTGGAAGAGATATGGGCTTTGGATCCTTGCCGGTTGAGCCCGTGATGGGTGTTGGAAATTTAATGGTTGTTGGGAAGTCGGTTGTGGATCCCCTTTGCTGGTAGAATGAGGTTGCTAAAGTTGACGATGACTAGATTACGGTTAAAGGCAAATATTTTAAGAGATCCTCGCCTCCTTTTGATATGACACTCTGATCCTATAAGAAGGGGTCTAAGGGATAATCTTGTTGTGGTTTTTTTTTTTTTAAATCTTTGACTGCCATTTTTCAAAAGTTTCATCTTTGGCAGTGTTTTCTTGGGTGCTCCTTGGGGGGTCTGGCCTTTTGATCAAGCTGGTATGTTGTGTGTTGGGCATTTTTAAAGCTATATCTTAAGTTTTGTCTTTATACGGGGTCTCAGTGCCCATTCAAAACCCGCTTTTACGCTAATCTAAAACTTTACTAGCGCTCTCTTCAACATCAACAATTTTATATCATGGGTTTAGAGGCAATCATTTGTAGTCAAACAACTATTCTAGGTTTAAACAAATTTATGTTACACCTAGACAACTAAAAAATTATCTATTTAATAGGTATTTTTCAATAGCAAAGTTTATTTTTTAATTTACTAATCTAGTAAAATTTTATGGGTTATTTTTAGCCCTAGATTATTTACTTGAAACCCTTATGGTTATTTTGAAACCCAAAATAATTATTTGAGAAAACACTAAATAATTATTTCAAAAACCCTAAAAACTATTTTCAAATCCTATAATGTTTGATTGAAACTTTAAACAACTATTTTCAACTATTTTGAAACCTTAACATATTTAATTCAAACCCTAAATAGCTATTTTGAAGCCTTAAAATTGTTCAATTAAAACACTAAATAGTTGTGCTGAAAGTCATACCAACTATCTTGAAACTCTAAAATCTGTAATTGAAACCATAAACAACTAGTTTAAAACCCTAAAATGTTCAATTTTAAAACATTGAAATCTTTAATTTAAATCCTAAACAACTATTTTGAAACTCTAAATATGTATTTTAAAGCCTAAAATCTTTAATTGGTCTCTGTATATCCCCAATGCTTATTGCCTTATGACAATATGCTCCCTCCTATCTCAATGTCTCTATGATCACTTAGGTATTTGATCTAGTTTTAAAGTCCCATGCATTTGTTGGTTACATGGCTTTTTATCTAGTGGAAATTGCAATATTTGTGGTTTTTAAAGAATACTTGATCTTGTTAAAATGTTCTGTGAGATTAAATGTGACCATGTTAGCATATATATTTTTATTAATGATATCTAACTCGGTTCCCACATGATCATGTTACCTAATTATGTGTATGTGTATGTGTATGTGTGTATGTTGTATATGTTGGGATATTATGCATATATGTACTGACATTGATGTCAACATATTTCTATTATTTGACATAGTGTCCGTGTGATGTTCAGTGAGAATTTTGGTTTGATGTAGCTACTGCATTGAAGATCAGTATATGTGGAAATATACGTTGTGTTGAGGGATGTGTATAGTTGATTCATGTCAACTTATATAGGTTAGCATGGTGATTTCAGTGAGCTATTGGTTTTTTTGTTGAGATTGGTATTTTTGGATGTTCAATGGAGACAATGTGACAATATTTGGTTCGGTGTGGTTCAACATTGCAATATTTTGGTATGTGGAAGTATGTGGCATCTTTGGGATATTGATGTGTGTCCTCAACTCGATTGGTTCATGATTTGGAGGCATGAAAGAAATTTTTCTTGATTGACAGGGGTTACTGTTATGTTCTTGAGGTTCATTTCAGAGATGATGGTTTTAGAGATTTGAGTTAATGTGGATGTTCTTGAGGTTATTACCGATGCTTGTGGATGTTTCTAGATCATGCTCCTATTGTGTTGTTGGTTTGCATTGATTGGTTTGATCGCATTTGGTGATTTTTCATTGGTGAGTTTGTGTTCTTCATGTTCTTGGCCGAGTTGGTGATGTAACGTGTTGCAGACGTTTGAGGCGTGATTATTGGATGCTTAGCATGTTCAAGGATGGAGTTAATGGTCTGAGTTATGTCTTAGCCAACATGGATTGGTTCACATTAAATATTGTATTGTGTGTAATTTTAATTTTGGAATTTAGGTCCTTGACCGACCTTGAAGGAATAAGTTGATGAATTGTATAAATGTAATTGTATCCCTTTGTAGATCATGTCTGAGAGTGTGTGAAGAGGTATGAGTGGAATTTCCAATTGAGGCAGAGATATGAAAGGTGTATTTGTACTTCAATGGAACTGATCCAGGCATGTTAAAGATGATATTATCCAGCTCATGACTCGTGGATTCTTGTCCATGTATTTATAAGGAAATGAGCCTTCTTAGGGTTGTAGCTCTAATTATAATTGAACAATGAGCTCTAGGCAGTGTTCCTGAGTGTATGTGCATTCCATTGTAATACCTTTAACATGGTATAATACTTTTAACAGAGTACATAATCTTTTGGGTTCATCCCCTCTGTGTTTTTTCCTTTAACCGGGTTTTCCACGCAAAAATATTGGTGTTATGTGTTCTTGATGTGTTGTGGATTTATTCTTTATTTTTCATTAGTCATATTTGAAGTTTAAGATTAAAAGTTTGATAAAGTATGAATTATTGGTAGCAACTGATTTAGCCCCCCCTCAGCTGTGTGTTGCCGTATTTCTATCAATTGATATCAGAACTAATACCTCTTTGGGAAGCTTAATCACTTGAGGCGATCTAGGATGGAAAATTTTAAGGGCAATTTGAGATTTGATGGCACTAACTATTCTATATGAAAAGATCGCATGTAAACACACTTGATATTCTTTGGTGAAGAGTATTGGGAGATTACTGAGTCAGTATATGCTCCTCCTGCAAATTTTTCTACTGCTACTCTTGATGAGAAGAAGAAAACTGAATACAACATCAGAGCTAAGGAAGCATTGTTGAGCGTCATGTCTAATACTAAGTACACAAATATTATGGAATTGAAGAATGCACATGAGATATGGAAGAAGTTATAAACTTTGCATGAAGGAGATGCCTATGTGAAGCTAGCTAAGTTGTAGAGCCTAAAAGGAAAGTATGAGACATTGAGGATGAGTGAAGATGAAAATTTTAATTCTCATATGCAGAAGGTGAATGATCTTATATGTGGTATTAGATGTGTTGGTGGATAGTTGGATGAATCAAAGATTGTTGCTAAAATATTGAGATGCTTTCCTCCTTCCTACAAACACAAGGTTGTTTCTATTGAGGAGATAAGAACATTGACGAATGTGACAAGAGACATGTTGATTTGTACGTTAACTGCTTTTGAAATGAGGGAATTTGGTGATGCCCTTCCTAAAGTTGAGTTTGCATTGAAAGCTACCATTTCTAAGGATAGGCAGAGATATGATATGGGAGAAAGCTCTTTTAGAAGTACATCAAGATATGCAAAAGAGTGGGAATAAATTTAAGAAGAGAAAAAGCTTAAAGAACTTGAAGCCCTTATTCTGAAGAGATAGCCTAAAGGAGTTGGTAAGTATAAAGGAAACTTACCTCTTAAATGTTTTTCTTGTAAGAAGATTGGTCATCTTGCTCCAAGATGTCTGGATAGAGAGCCTAAGTATAAGCCTAGAAAATTCCAACCTAGATATCATAAGAAATGTTATTATGTTGTTGATGAAGGTGTGATAGGTGATGAATTTGATTAAGGTGGTTCAAAAGATGGTGAATGAGTATTTATTGCTATTAGGGAAGAATATCCAATTCCTAATGAGACTACTAGTTGCATGAATGAAGAAAGAGCCCTAGCTGAACATATTGTGAAAAAAGATGAATGGGTAATTGACAGTGGATGTTCACATCATATGACTGGAGATAAGAGCAAATTTGTGAGCTTGGAAATGTATGATAGTGGTGTTTCTAGAGTTGGTGATGATACTCCTTGTCTAATCTATGGCATATGATCCAATGCTCTTGATGGTAAGAATAATATTGATGATGTTTTATATGTTGAAGGTCTAAACCATAATCTTTTGAGTGTTGGAAAATAAGTTGACAAGGGGTATGTTCTGCAATTCAAGAACGAAAAATGTAAAATCATGGGAAGTTTAGGTGTTGAGATTGCATTAGGTATAAAAACCAAAGGTAATGTCTTTCAATTGAATAGTGCTGAGAATAGATGCTTGATTTCTCATATTAATGATAGTTGGTTATGGCATAAGAGGTTGTGTCATGTGAATTTTGATAACATTGTAAAGATAAGTGCTACTAAGGCAGTGAGAGATCTACCTAAGTTGTTGAAGCCTGCTAATGCTACATGTAAGGAATATCAGATGGGTAAGCTAACTAGATCTACTTTCAAGAGAAAGACTTATTCTTCAAATGGATTTTTAGATCTTGTGCATACTGATTTATGTGGTCTATCTAGAACTAGAAGTTATTATGTAGATATATATATTTCATTTTATTCATTGCTGATTATTCAAAGATGATGTGGGTTACTTTCTTAAAATAAAAATATGAAGCTTTTGACAAATTCAAGATTTTCAAGGCCATGGTTGAGACAAAGACAAATTTGAAGCTGAAATGTCCAAGATCCGACAGAGGTGGTGAATTCACATCCGATGAATTTAATGTATTTTATGAATAACATGGGATAAAGAGACAAATGTATGCACCACAGACCCCACAACATAATGGTATTGCATAGAGAAGGAACATGACTATTCTAGATACCGTAAGGAAAATGATGATTGAAGGAAATGTTCTGCATATTTATTGGATAGAAGTTGTGAGCATTGCAGTTTATACATTGAACCGGGTGGAAATCAAGCATATTAATGATAAGACTCTTTATGAACTATGATATGATTAAATTCCTACTGTGAAATATATCAGAATTTTTGGAAGAAAATGTTATATCATAAGAGATGAAGATTTAGGGAAATTTGATCCTAGATGTGATGAAGGTATCTTTCTTGGTTATTCTACAAAGATAAAGACATACAAATGTTACAATAAAAGGTTGAGAAAGATAGTTGAGAGTGCTAATGTTAAAGTGGATGAAAGGAATCAGAGACAAGATAGATCTTGTGGATATGACTTAGATGATCAAGATGACAATACAAATTAAGGAAGGTAATCACAAATGCAGAATCATAATTAGATTGGTCCAAGAAATCAAGATGAAGAAGTCATTGCAAATGAAGAAGAAGCAGAGACACATGAGTAGATGGTATACATGTAAATCATAAAGCTCCAAGGTATATGAGATTGAATAATTCAAGAAATTAAATAATAGATGATAATAATAAAGGTTTTCAAACTAGAAGAAGACTCGCAGAAAATAAAGAAAAAAATTGTTTGATTTCAAAGATTGAACCTAAATATGTGAATGAAGCTTGCAAAGATAAACATCAGGTGAAAGCTATGGAAGAAAAATTAGATCAGATAGAGAAGAATACGATATAGATTCTAGTTCTCAGACCTAAGGACAAGAATGTGATAGGTACTAAATGAATTTTTAATAACAAATTGAATGAAGATGGTGAAGTGATCGGGAATAAGGCAAGACTTGTTTGCAACAATTATTCGTAGATGGGAGGTATTGATTTTGAGGAGACTTTTTCTCATGTTGCTAGAATTGAAGTTGTGGTATTATTTCTTACCTATGCTACTTACAAATATTTTTCAGTCTATCAGATGGATGTCAAATCTACATTTTTGAATGGTGAGTTGAAAGAAGAATTTTATCTGGAGCAACCTGGTGGATTTACATTGACTGATCAAAGCAATATGGTTTACTAATTGAAGAAAGATTGGTATAGGTTGAAGCAATCTCTTAGAGTTTGGTATAAAATATTGGATAAGTATCTAATGAAGCTTGGTTTTAACAAAGGTACTCTTGATAGTAACTTATGCTTCAAGATTGATCATGCTAATATTCTAATTGTTGAAGTATTTTTTGATGATATTATTTTTGGTGGGAGTGATGAGTTGAGTAAAGAGTTTTCTAGTGAAATGCAAAAATAATTTTAGATGTCTATAATTGGAGAGGAAATTATTTCTTGGTCTGCAAATTACTCAATTAGAAAAATGAATTTTTATATCTCATTCCAAGTATGCAAAAGAGTTGTCAAAGAAGTTTGGTATGGAAGATTCAAAACCATTTGGTATTCCTATGGTGACCAGATGCAAGTTGACAAAGGATTATGATTCTTATAAAGAAAATCAAACAAGATACAGATCAATGATTGGTGGATTGTTATATTTGACTCAGACCAGACCTGATATTGTTAATGTTGTTTTTATTGTTGCTATATTTCAAGCACATCCTAAAGAATCTCATGTTGTTGTTAAAAGAATATTCAGATATTTGAAAGGGACAATTGACTGTGGTTTATGGTATCCTAAAGATGATTATTTCAAATTGATTTCTTTTACTAATGCTGATTGGGAAGGAAATGTGGTTGACAAAAAGAGTACAAGTGGTGGTACATTTTTATTAGGAAAGAGATTGGTTTCATGGTCAAGTACAAAGAAAAATTGTACTTCACAATCTACTGCAGAGGCCGAATATGTTGTTGCTATTAATTGTACACAGGTAATATGGATGAAGAAAATGTTGAAAGATATCATAATTGAGTTTGATGAGCCTATTGCTATCTACTATGATAACTTAAGTGCAATTAATATATCTAAGAATTCAATGTTACATTCAAAGACAAAGCATATATCTATCAAGTTTCACTTTTTGAGAGATAAGGTTAATGACAAGGAAGTCAGATTGGAATATGTGTCTACTAAGGAATAGATTGCAGATATCTTCATGAAGCCATTGCCTAAAGAGACCTTTGAGTGTCTTAGAGGTAAGTTACTGGTTCTTATCCCTCCTGATAAGAACTAAGGTGCATTGGTTTGCATTATTATAGTGTATTCACAAAGATAAATTTGTTTTTGGATTGGTGTTTGGTGGCTACTACTCAGGGGGAGTAGTTAGCTTGATGAGATGTTTGTTTGGATATTTGGCTTCTATGGTTAAGGGCATATATGTGCCTTTTCCATTGATTTCAAAGGGGGAGAGATATACATGTGAAAAAATTATGGGGGAGAGATATTCTAAAGGGGAGAAAGTTTCAGTATGAAAGACATTATAAAGAGACTCTGAAAGATATGTTTGGATATTGTTGGTAGTACTTTTGATCTAATTTATTTGTGCATTGATTTTTTTCACATCATATGTTGTAATAAATGGTAAAGGGGGAGATTGATGGGATTTTATGCATATATGTGTTGAAATTGATGTTTTGTCATTTATGTCAACATATTTCTACTGTCTAACATAATGTTCCTATAATGTTCAGTGAGATGTTTGGTTCAGTGTAGCTGTACTGTATTGAAGATAAATATATGTGGATGTATACGTTGTGTTGAGGTATTTCTATAGTTTATTCATGTCAACTTACAGAGGTTAGCATGGTGATTTTAGCGAGCTATTGGTTTATGTGTTGAGACTGGTATTTTTGGATGTTCAGTGGAGACATTGTGATAGTATTTGGTTCAGTGTGGTTTGACATTGCAATATTTTGGTATGTGGAACTATGTGGCATGTTTTGGACATTGATGTGTGTCCTCAACTTGATTGGTTTGTGATTTGGAGGCTCGCAAGCAATTTTTCTTGATTGAATGAGGTTTCTGTTATGTTCTTGAGGTTCGGTTTAGAGATGCTGATTTTTAGAGATTTGAGTTAATGTGGAGGTTCCTGAGGTTATTCATGATAGTTTTGGATGTTTCTAGATCATGATCTTATTGTGTTTCTAGTTCACATTGATTGGCGTGATCGCATTTGGTGATTTTTTGTTGGTGAGTTCATGTTCTTCATGTTCTTAGCCGACATGGATTGGTTCACATTAAATATTGTATCATGTATGATTGTAATTTTGGAATTTAAGTCCTTAGCTAACCTTGAAGGAATAAGTTGACAAATTTTATAAATGTAATTGTATCCCTTTGTGGATAGTGTGTGAGAGTATGCAAAGAGGTATGAGTAGAATGTGCAATTAAGACAAAGATCTAGGATTTGTATCTATTCTTCAATGTAACTAATTCATGCATGTTAAACATGTTATTATCCAATTCATGACTCATGTATTGTTTTCCATGTATTTGTAAAGAAGTGAGCCTTCTGAGGGCTGCATCCCTTATTGTAATTGAGTAGTGAACTCTAGGTAGTGTGCCTGAATACATATGTATTCCATTATAATACCTTTAACAAGGTATAGTACTTTTAACAAAGTACATCATCTTGTGGGTTTAGCCCCACCATAGTTTTTTCCCCTAACTGGGTTTTCCACGTAAAAATCTTGGTGTTATGTGTCCTTGATGTGCTGTGGATCTGTGCTTTACTATTCATTAATTAAATCTGAAATTTAACATTAAAAGTTTGATAAAGTCTGAAGTATTAGTCACAATTGATTCACCCCCCCTCTGCTTTTTGTGTCACCTTATTTCTATCAATATATGTATATGAACACCAAATTTACATGGAAAACCCTGTTAAGGAAAAAAATACAAAGAATATTCATTGTCTAATAAATGAACATTAGTTAAGGTGGATTACAAATAAAGGCTCATTGCTAGGGGCTCGTTGTCAGGGGGCATTATTGCCCAAAGAGAGAAGACTCACTTTTGGAGGGCTTACTGCCCGAATGAAGAAGGATAAAAGAGAATAGATCCACCACTGATATACAATCGCAACACAACTGAAATATCTATAGACACCTTTAGCTCACTTCTTTAGGTGGCTAACATATTAAAGTCTACACTACACCTTGCACTATTTCATACATACAAGGAGATAAATCATCTTTCATACATCCTTATCTCTATCTCTCTCTCACACACTTTTACAAGACTCTAACAAGTATATGCACATCCCACACACATCCTTGAATAATTTATCATTTATTTATATCAATCTTGCAATTGTGGAGTCTCCCATTATCGACCAGACATATGACCAAACAAAATTTAAAATAGGTCAGCACTAAACATTCCTGTGGTGAAAAGGAATGAGAAGTCCACAAAAAATCTTATCCGAGACACAAAAATATTATCATACACGTTACATATCATCTTGCATTCACTGAGACAATTAGTTAAAGTATAAACACCCAAGGTCAACTAAACCTAAAGTAGAAACACCATCAAACTTTCAAACCATGTCTTTGAGATTTGAACTCTCATGCCAATTGAAATGAATGAAGCTAAGAACATTAAAACCTTAGTCCCAAAAACACACCATTAGAAACCATCATGTAGAGAGAGATGTGAAGCATGCATTTGACACAAAACATATTGGTAATCACAATCTTACTCAAATAAATACCAATCCAAAAATATGCAATCTGAAAAACAAAAACCTGAGTTTAGTGACTTCAAACATCTTCCAACAACATTCCAAATGTTATCATCATATAGGCAACATAAAAAATATGCAGAGTAAAAATTCTCAACACAATTACATAGAAAGCTTGTTATCAATGCAACAATGTGTTGACATCAATGGCAACCATAGTAAACATCCATATTGAATCATCACTTATCCAAACCAACTTATTCTTCTCAATATTTCAATAATCTCCCCCTTTTCATTGATGGAAACACATTAATGACAACAAAAAAGAGATTCTCTTCCTCAAATATCACTCACTTTCCCCCTTTGACATCAATGGAAAATGACAGATAGAAAATGGAAATACTCATTCTACTTAGCTCCTCCCAAGATATACATCTTAGCTCACATATGTACTTAGCTCCCCCTAAGAAGAAACCACCATCATTAGTGAAAACTAAGGAATATCCATGAAGTTCACTACACTGATGCACATCCATATGCATTTAGTTCTGATAATGAAGGGTAATCACCCCAACTTCTCCCAAAGATACTCAAAAGTGTCCTTAGACACTGTCTTGGTAAAAATGTTAGGAATTTTTTCTTTTGCAAGTATATACACATGTTTTACTTCATTGTAGAAAAAAATTACCTTGAAAGTGGTACCAAATAGAAATTTGTTTTGTCCTTGAATGCATCACATGATTCTTTGAAATTTTTATTGCACTAGTATTGTCATATAAGATATAAATTGGTTCATCAAAAATATTCTAATATCATTCAATGTTTACTTCATCCATAGTATCTATGTACAACAAGAAGTAGCAACAATGTACTCATCTTTAGCAGTTAATTGTGATATTGAATCTTGTTCCTTACTTGACCAAGTAACTAGCCGAGATCCAAGAAAGAATGCACCACCACTAGTACTAGTCCAGCCTAATCTGCATCGATATAATCCATCAAAGTAAATTCCAATTTTATGGGATATTACAGACCAAAATCTTATGTTCCTTTCAAATATCTAAAAATTTATGATAGAAACATGTGTTTCTCTGAGATCTTGCTAAAATTTGGCTACAAGACAAACACCATGCATGATATCTATTATATTAGCAATTAGATATAAAAATCTCACAATCATTGATTTATATTTTCTATCATCAGCCTTAGGAGATTCATCATCTTTTCTCAACTTACAGCTAGTAACCATAGGAGTGCATATTGATTTAACATTTTCCATTCCAAATTTCTTCAACTTTTGTTTGACATATTTTGACAGTGAAATAAATATACCTTCACTTTTCTGATTAACTTGTAAGAAGAGAAAAAATTCATTTCTCCAAACATAGACATTTCAAACTCTTTTTGCATCTCATCAGCAAACTTCTTGCACATACCTTCATTTCCTCCAAAATTTATATCATCTACATTAATAACTACAATCAATATATCATTTGATTCTACTTTAAAATAGAGATTACTATCAATAGTAGCTTTCTAAAATCCTTTCTTTAAAAAATATTTTTCAAAGCTAGCATACCAAGATTTGGGAGCTTGCATCAACCCATATATTATATTTTTCAATTTGCATATCATGCCTAGGTCATCTAACAACTTGAAACCTTCCAGTTACTATATGTATACTTCTCTCAGTTCTCCATTTAGAAATGCAAATTTCACATCCATGTGATATACCTTTAAAATTTTGTGTGCTGCGAAAGCTAAAAACATTCTTATTGCCTCCATCATTGCCACATGAATATAAATTTCTTCAAAGTCAATTTCTTTTACCTATGTGTAACCTTTGTACACAATTCTTTCTTTATTCCTCACAATGTGTCCATCTTGATCTAGTTTGTTCTAGAATACCCACTTTGTTCCAATTACATTCTTCTTAGCTGCTCTAAGAACTGTTAGGAATAAGGTGTCTAAACCTTGGATAATTCCTATTCTTATTATTTGTTTTGTAAAATGTATTTCTTGCAAATAATGTTGATGTGTCGGCATCTTGAATTGTGTGTAAGGAGATCATGGCTAA
>MU227649.1:7018024-7028777 GCA_018584345.1 Thuja plicata
CTATCATTGGGCATCTTTTGACTGCTTGGTAAACCAAAAATTCCCTCTTCAATGTTGTAGGATGCAACCATGGTACCCTTGTGGCTATTCTTCATGCATTTTAGACTTCCTTTTTATGGTTTTCATGCTTAGAGGACTGTTAAAGGCTCACTATTCATCATGTCAATGATATATTGATACTTTATGATAATTCTTCTAGCTAGGCCCACTATATTTTCATATATGCTCTGCATTCTTGACTTCAAGAAAATTATTTTTGAAGAGAGTCTTAGCGGTAGAGTTTACTTTATGCTGTGTCAGGTGTTAGTTATATTATGTGTATTCTGATGGTACTTAGCTACTACCAGATGACGGTTGGGAATCGATGGTGACATTTGGTCACGCCCCTTCAGGTTTTATATAAGAAATGTACTTTCTCTTTGGAGATATAATATAATAGTGACTATTGTGGATGTACGCAAGTTACAAATGATTAATGAAATCTTTGGTACTCTCTAATCTATCCTATGTTATTTTTATTCCTTGTATAATGTTTATGCATCAGTAAACCAGGTTACCCCAGCGGGTAAATATTTGGCGCCGTTGCCTGGACGTACTTGGGAAGAGAAGAACTAGATGGCGTATGGGCACTATGGGCCTACCAATTGGTGAGATTAACCCAGAGGTTGATGACACACGTACAAAGCTCTACAAAGGAGAAGATAATACAATGAGGAAATCACTCAATTGATAAGTGTTGGAATAAAATAACATGAATGAATAAAATAAAAATAACAATAAATTGATGTGTTGATTATTTCCCTATGGGGAAGTGAGCAAAGAATTTATGCGCAATCAATTGAATAAAAATAGAAAGAAGGAACTCAAGAAGGAACAAGCTACTAGAAAATCCGTACTCGCACAGCAGCAAGCTGAGCAAAGGGAGAGATTTAGAAGACGCGTTGAAGGAATACCAAAGGGAGTAAGTGAAGGTGAGGTTCTAGAGGAATCTTATTAGGAGGCTAGGAGAAGTGACGAGGACTGACTAGAGGAAATGAGGATCTTGTTTGGGTCCTTAACTGTAACCCCATAGATGGAAGCAAGAGAAGCCCAAAGGAAGGAAGAAGAGGAATCTACACGGAGGGAGGCTCAGGATACTGCTGCCACCGTGAGTATCAAAGTGACAAAGGGACACGGGGATCATAGTATCCCACTAGGCCTTGAAGGTTCCTATAGTTTGGGGACATCAAGTGGTATGGTACCAAACATTTCCCAGTTACTGACGTCGGTAGAGCCATCCCAGCCTATAACAAAACCAGTGCTGCGAACACAGTCGACACCTAGAAAAGTAAACATGATGACTAACAAGGAGAAGTTTACAAAGTTCCAGGGAGATAGAAAAGAGGATCATGTCCAGAATCACTGCACATGTCATACAATCTGGTCTTCAAATGGAGTCATTGACCAGACAGAGTGGATGAAATAGTTTCTGGAAACCCTCCGAGGGGTAGCAATTGATTGGTACTCTACCTTAGAAAAAACCAGAGTGACCACCTGGGATGCATTGAAGAAGGCATTCGAGAAGGAGTTTTGGCTCCTGAGAGATGACAATGAAATCGTATCTGAAATATATGGAACCAAGAAAGGGAAAAAGGAGACTGTGTGGGCCTATGGTCACCGGCTGAAGGAACTAGTGGGAAAGATGGAGAGTCAATCAGCCGATGACTTGAAGAAAAGATGGTTTGTAGAAGGGATAAAATTGAACCTCTAGAGGAAGAAGATAGTTCCTCCCACCTCATACGATGATGCATATAACTGGGCCATGGACCTGGAAAGTGAACACAAGACATTGAAAAAGAAGAGAAGTAAATCCTCTTCATCAGACAATGACACTTTTGAAGAAGAAATAAGTAGTGACGATGGACCAAAGAAGAAGGTCACGACACTCCAAAAATATATGGAGAGAATGTTAAAATAATTCAAGATGATGAAGGGGGTACAAGAAAAGACAACAAACTATGGTGCACAGACTGGAAGGAGAATGGCCACACCAAAGACTCCTGTCCAAAAAAATCATTCTTTGAATATATCTGCCAAGTTATGGGTCACTCCGTCAAGGAGTGCCCGTACAACATGAAGTTACAAAGTGCACAAGTATTATTCATAGAACATGCCACAATGTCTGCACCAGCAGACACCTCCCAAAAAATAAACACCATGGCATCATCTGTCGGGATAACAGGCAAGGGGGAAATAATAACAATAAAAAATGAAGTTGCATCCAGTATGATGCCAAAGGGAGACCTATCATCCAATGCAGGGCCTGTAGATAATGGGGGAACTTCGTTCATGACTGCAAAGTTGAGGGTGCTTCCCCACAACACTTGGGTAAATGGTGTGGTCTTGACGACCATGATGATGCACACTATTTGAAGGGAGTGAAATTCATATACATTGATAATACCATGCTCATACTTAAAAGGGTCCAAGTGAAGGACACATATTTGGATCCCTGTATGAAGACAGAGAGTGCACTCGAAGAAAAATCAGCAATTGAGAAGGAGATGGCTGCACAACGGAAGAGCACCCAGGAAGATACCAGAACCTCACACACAAAGGCAGAGAAAAACATCCTAAGGAAGGTTTTACAGACAGAGGTGCCAATAAAAATTGAGGACCTCCTGGAGACCATACCTCAATTAAGGCTGACTATCCTTAACACAACACCATCACAACCTCGTCAGGTACCTGAAACTTCTCGAAGTCTTACTACAGATCCTATGTTGCTGGCTATGAATAGTGGGCATCACCTAGTGGTAGTCAGGATGGGTATCCTTGGCACCACTCTCACAGACACCATTTTAGATAGAGGGCCTAGAGTAAATGTACTTCCAGAGGAGACATGGATAAAGTTGAGGAAACCCACGCTATGGCCTTTGACATTCAGCCTGTTGGGAGCATACCAGAATGACATCAAACCCATTGAAACCCTCATGGATCAACATGTGATGATTGGGACACATCCCTTCATACTCGACTTTGTGGTGATCCCAGTAAAGAAAAAGGGGTACGATGCTATTTTTGGACAAGGGTGGCTCACCTCACCGATGGTGAACCACAACTAGAAGTGGAACACACTCCCCATGGAGACTGTCAGGAGGAAGTACGTGATTGATCTCCACATGCAAATGGTGAGCGAGGAGTTAGCATCTTTGGACTCAAAATCTAAAGGAGATCAATTGGGAGAAGGTGAAGGGAAAAGAAGAATGGATCCCAATGACGAAGGGGTGTTTGAGTTGGAAGAATGTTCTGGGGATGATGGAGATTCAATGAATTGATTATTTCATTGGCAAATGGAAGATTACGAGTTCTTCACACCATCTTGTAACATGCTAAGCATTAGGGAGGAGCAAGCCACCTTCACACATCAGTTTATGAAGGAATAACCCATCAAATACCAGGAGGTAAAATCAAAGGGGAAAAACCTTGATGATGACACTCGCGTCGGAGACGGTTGGAACCCTGTGGCCATAACCTTTAATATCTTTATTCTCCTTCTTCTAATTTACGGGTGAGAGACCGTGGTTCCTATAGAATTTATGGTTTCAAGCATTGGGATCACCATTGAAAATAGACTCAACAACATGGAAAGCTTGAGGGAGTGGCTGCACACTCTCAATAAATTAGATGAAAGAAGAATGATAGCCCAATGGGCAATTGAGGTTGCACAATAATGGAGAAAATACAAGCACCTTTGTTGGATGAAGTTTACATCCCGTCAGTTGGTATTGAAGTTTAATGGATGAAATGAAATTAAACCTAAAAAATTCAAAGCAAAGTTGCTAGGCCCATATAAAATTTGAGAAGTTATCGTGAATGGGGCAGTGAAGTTATGGACACCCGATGGCCAGGTGATTCCAGACGTAGTCAATGGGTCAAAATTAAAAATTTATCATGAACAGCCACATAGAAGGTCCCAGTCGCATTCTGAGAATGATTAGACGTTAAAAAAATTTAAAAAACACTAAAAAAATTTAAAAAAAAAAAAAACATTGTACGACCTGCTGACGTACGACCATACGGTTGTAAAAAAAAGAAAAAGTAAAGTGTCCGTATGCCACTGTATGAAACCATACAAATTAATGTCATATGGACCATACATACAGGTTGAATAGAAAAAAGGAAAAGCATTTATTTTAAAAAGGTCGTACGACAAAGGGGGTGCATGTCGTGCGACCCGTACGTACTGGAGTCAGAGGCAACAAATAACTTATGCACAAAATTTATGTATGGCGACTCTCAGGGTTTTTGTGTAGACAGGCGAGAAACTTTTTAATAAGGCTGTATGACAATATACAAAAATAATATAGAGCAGCCCCACGTATTGGGTGTCGTACGGACTCGTACAAATTCTAGACATGAGAGGAGAACCAAGTTACAACCATCTCGACCGTGTGACAGGCACAAAAGGGTGAAAATGTATGGTCACAAGAAGAAAATGCATCATCATACAACTATACAGTGACGTGCATGGTATGCATGGGATAAAAGAAATGAGAGGGAGGTTCGTACAACTGTACAACAAATCAGAAATTTTTGGAAAAGAAGCCACACATCGAGTGACCCAGACCCCCATTTTATTTTTTGAGGTACTCTACAACCTTGAGTTTGGGGCACCAACGGAGTCAAGGTAAGTGTTGGGTTTTTTCCCAATGGTGAGAAAGAATTTTGAAGCTAATTGTTGGAGGGGAAGCCATCAGCCATTGAGGGAGACAAATTTGGAGTTTGTGAACACTTAGAGTTGAGCAGATGAGACCCGGAGATGATGCATGCATGGATTGTCTACGTGCCAATGGTGGCAAGAGAGGTAGCAGGATACTATGCTTTAAGGCACTCAGAGTATGTCTCGGCTGGACACGAGGCTCCCGTGGTGGAGGCACAGAGCGCTTGGGAGGAACTTCCCACCCGGTTGGAGGCACTAGAGCAAGACTTGGCTCAACATTCCCAGTAGTTGGATGTGGAGAAAGAAGCATGGCTATTGAGGACAAATTGGCTACGGAGGCAGTATCATTTGAGAAACATGTTTTGGTTCTTGTCTATAGTAGTCAATCATTCCTATTTTTTTGTTCCCTATTATGTTGTTGTCATCTGGAGATGACTTTTATTTATGGGGGGATGATATTAGCCGTAGAGTTTACTTTATGCTGTGTTAAGTGTTAGTTATATTATGTGTATTCCAATGGTACTTAGTTACTACCAGATGGCGGTTGGGAATCGATAGTGATGTTTGGTCACACCCCTTTGGGTTTTATATAAGAAATGTACTTTCTCTTTGGAGATATAATATAATAGTGACTATTGTGGATGTATGCAAGTTATGAATGATTAATGAAAGCTTTGGTACTCTCTGATCTATCTTATGTCATTTGTATTCCCTGTATAATGTCTATGCATCAGTAAACTAGGTTACCCCAGTGGGTAAACAAAGAGTGGGTGGAAAGAGAATTGAATATAACCTGATGTATTTATCATGCAAATACCATTGGTGAAACTCCCACATTTCCCTTTGGATCTTCCAAAACTAGCATGTTTGGTTGACCATCTGATTTGTCCAAGTGATGAATTAAAAAATGTTTAGAAGATTTTTGTACATTTGTACATCTTTTGTACAGATATAAATTGAAATCCTCTACATTGTTACTTTCCAAAAGATTTGTAGTTATTATATCATGCACTGCGAAACCTTTATTTTTTTAGAAGTAGACACATTATATTTTTACAGTATTTGCAATGGTTTGCCATATTTCTTCCACATTTATCTGAACAATAATTTCCTCGATAGTCATAGTTTAAAATCTATATTAGTTCAGTCTAGACAGAAATATGTAGATTAGCATGTCAAAAATTATCAGACCCTTCTTTTTTGTGTTCCTTCACATGCTTCAATGAGATAGTCAATGCAGAGTTAAGAATAACTTTCCAAAATAGTATACTATTCTTAGACAATAAATTTGGATTTTTCTATGGAAGGATTATTTAAGTTAATAAGACATTTTTTAATGTATTATGGTTTTCTCCATTGAAGCTAATATTGGGTTAATTAAGAGGTATTAAGTGAGTTTGTGTTGTAAGGCATGTCGTGTATCCTTGGCCTATCATTTCTATGAAACATAGGTCTATCATTTTTTCCAGTTTTATGTGATAGGTCTTTTAGAGCATTCATGACTTTGTAGAGATTATCTTCATCCTTAGGTTAATTGTTTTGTGTTTTGGAGTTCTGAAATAACTTGACATCATCTCTTCTCCCAATCTTACTAGAAGCACGCCTATTGTTTTTATATTTTATGCATCTTTAAATGCTTCTTTCAAAGTAGGAGGATTTTTGTCCCTTAATTCATACCCTATCTTAGGGTCAAAAGAATTAATGTAGAATATCAAGCACATTAGGTCTGTAGGCTTCAGGTGTAGAGGAATTTTGTTAAGAAATTTTGTGAATTTCATATTAAAGATAGCCATTGATTTATTTGATCCTTTTTAATGTTTTTGTGTTCATGTAGAGAAAATTTTGGATTTGTGTGATCTCCATATTTTTCAAGGAACATTATTTTAAATTCAGCCCAACAGCTGATTGAGACATTTGGAATTTTTTTATACCAATCCCTTGCACCCTCTATGAGGGATTGCATAAATAGTTTTATAAATATATCCTCATGTTCACCATCAAAATTGTCCATCACATTCTCAAATATCTTAACATGGCTTTCCCCTGTCACATAATTATTTTCAATGAACTTAGGGATAGAATTCCTTTGTTCATTGGTTATGTCACCAGGTTAACCCTATATTCCTATGAAGTTCAACTGCCTGTATCTATCTACATTCATAGGGACTCTTGCAAATATAGTTTGCCTTTGATGTTGTTGATAATACATTTGATGATGTTGACCTTGTGGACCATATTGATAGTGTTGATAGTTTTGGTTCACAATATCATATTGATAGTTATGTGGAGGTATTTCTTTATGGTACTACTGGTGTTGTATATGAGGAACTTTCTAGTAGTAATAATTATATAAATATGGATTATGTGGGGGGTTTTACTGATTTTGGTGGCATCCATTTTGCATGATATTCTAATTGTATCCACCATATGGATAATTGCGTTAGTATTGGGGTCCATTAACACTAGAGTAATAAATATAGTTATAATTACCCATCTCTCCTATAGAAAAATGTGTTGTATATCTAGGTGGTTGAAGCATCTCATTGGATATGTTTGGCACATTCATTCGGGAAAACACAACTTCATTTTGATTAATATTATGAGAGTTCTTTGAATGTAAATGCTGGGGTCTATAAGTTTTATTAGCTTGTTCCATAGATGCATTCATGTTATTATTCATGCGATCCTCTCATGCATTAGCTATACCCTAACTTAGATATAATATTCAATACTTCCTTGGCTAGTTATTTTTTTTTTTATCATTTTTAATATTCTAATTGTAACAAGTAGATCTCACACCTAGTCTTGTAATTTTTGTTCAATACATCCAAGTTGTTGACCTGATTTGGGTGAAATTTTTTGTGTCTCACTTGAGTTTCTCCTTGTCACCCTTGGAGGAATAGAGAAACCAAGAGGAGTATTAAATTCTTTATTTGGGCTATAATTATACAAGAGAGCTCCTTGACGGTTCTAAAATTTTCTTTCATTATAAGATTTGGCACCATGAGTTAGGATCATCTCATCCTCTATTACTTTATTTGTATCTTGTTCACCTCTTATAGGAAATCCATTTTCACCATTAAAAAACTTGTACTGTCCATCCTCTCAGTCTGGAAATCTCCTTTCTTTCTCTAGCCCTATTTGATTTTGTTGATCTTGAGGTTTTTTAGTATTTTACTTTTCTCTAGTTCTTTTCTGATTTAACTCCAAAGGTTCAATGAGATGTTCTTATCTTAGTGATATTCTACCAAACATTCAAGGATGAGACATTGGGAATTGCAATCTCAGACTTCTGTCACTATTTTTAACTACAGTGCAAATTATTTTATTCTCATTCATAAATTTATTTTGTCTTTTTTCAATTTGTCACCTCTCTTTCAAAAGGAATGAGTGGTTTTATTATCTAATTTCTTTCCACCAGTGAAGTCACTTTTTCTTTCAATCTCCCTAGTAGAGTCGCCAATATGTTGGTTCTGAAAACTACATGTTGTTGAGCTCTAAGAATAGGCTAGGTTCTGTGATCAAGACTAACAATCAATTTGGCCAAAAAATGGAATGAACCTAATTATGGTTATAATTCCTTGCACTTTAGGCTCTGCTACTACCTATGGGTTTACCTTTTATTAGAGGAAAGAAAATTAGTGGAGTATAGAAGATCAATTATGTTGTTATATATGTTAGGATGAATTCAAAATAACTGAGAGGGGGGGGGGTGAATTAGTTATCCTCAGGTCTAGATGTGCCCATATAAAACTTTAAACCAACTTCAACAACTCAGATCTACTCGGCAACAATAAATAACAAAAGTGTGCAGTTTACTGTACTAATGAAATAAGCTTGTAGAAACTTAATAGTAAAACACAACAATAATATTCATACATTTTGACACCATGATTTAACATGGAAACCCAATATGGGAAAAACCACCAGTAACATGATACCAAAATTTTACTCTTCTGAATTGATGCCCTGTTAGGAGCCTACCATGTAAAAGGTTACAAAACACACTATCAAATGTGACTAGGTTAAAGGATTTAATCACCCTGTCAGGAGTGGCCTTGTTAGAGGACTTAGAACATTCCAATTTGAATGTCACCTTGTTCAAAGGATTTATACAATGAATGTTAGGTCAACCTGGTTTAAGGATTTGAACTGATACAATGGTTACAATGGTTAGAAAGTAATCAACAGGTGTGATCTGATACATACAACTTACTTTGCAAATCCAGATTCAATTTTAGCTCTAATGTTAATTCACTAAGTGGCCTTCATTTTCATCTCAAACTTTAGATCTTCTTGGAAATTCATCAAGAAATTACTTCGCTTCTCTGCTCAGCCTTCTCTGCTAGGTCTTGACCAATCATTAAATTAACCATGTAATAATTTGAATTCTACTTCTCCTTCCTTAGGATACAATAACAATAACCACTGTAGGTTATAATATACCTCTTCATCTAGGTCAGATAGATATTTTGCTGCTTAATCAAGATCATAGATCTTAGGTTAGGTCAGATCCAACAGATCTTTCCATCATTACTGTTGCCCGAATTTTCCCATTCTGTGCAATTGACCTGGTTTGCCCTGTCTTGCGTCTTCTGTCTTGTTTTCCAGGCTTCATGTCTTCACTTGGCCCTTAGAACCCCTAAAACCCTAAGTCCTCCATGTTTGAACGAGGTAAAACCCCTAAGTCTTGGCTCTTATGTTTCGCAGTTACTTTTTCCCATCACTAAGAGCATGTGCTTTATTTCCTTGTCGCTTCATCGCGTGACCCTGGGCGAATATTCCTGTTCTTCTCTCGACTTCACTTTTCACTTTGTCGCGTAGTCTCATGACCTTTTTGAATATTCCCTTTGTGTTCCCAGACTTAGCGATGATCCCTCAGTCGCGATGTCGTGGAATAGTAATGTTACAAGTCACATAAAGAATGGGGCCCGCCCTCAGTCGCTGGGTCGCGAGAAGAATTCAACAGTCAATGAAGTGTCTCCCAACTTTGCGGTAACCTTTGTCACGATGTCGCGGGAATGAAGTGATGACTCAGCATTCTAATGTGCAAACAGATGAACCAGTGGCTATGTGACAGATGGCATAAGACGTGTGGATGCGGGCCCTCAGTCGGGTAATCGCCAGATGAAGTAGATTGGGTCACGCGACTTGGAGACTAAGTGTTTCTTTGCCTTCAGTCGCGGGATTGCAAGATGATTTAAGGGCATGCTCAGTTTTTCAGCGACTAAACGACAGCCGTCCGATGCAAGGCTCAGAGGATCCTACGGTGGTCGCTAAGTCTGGTGATCAAAGTGCCCTACGAGAAAAGTACTCCCAACTTGGTGATTAGGGCAGTCAGGATGTCGCTGGAAAAACTAAGGACACATGCTGACTATTAAGAAAGGTCAAAAGGGGCTCAGGTTTTTCTCTCCCGACTTGGCGACTGTGTGGTCGCGCAGTTTCAAAGTGAAAAGATAGCATCTGGCGACAAGGAGACTAACCGTGACAGTCTAAGGTGACAGTTAGGCGCTGGGTCGCAAAAGAATGGTGAGTTAAGGAAAATGCCTCGCGACTTTGAAATTTCACAGTCGCCTTGTCGCTGGATCTGAGCTCGGGTTAAACAGAGGTAAAAAGTGCTTTGTCACCAAGTCTGGAGATTTAACCAGGGTCAATGTCTGACGCTCGTGACAAAGAGACTAACGGTCAGTCGTGAAGTCGCTCGACTTTGAATTTGAAATATGGCGGCAAGTTTGGCACTGTGAATGCTCGGAAGCCATGGTTTCTCTGTTCTCGTGTTCTAGAATTGATCAGAAGGGTCTAATTGTAGAAAGGCCATGCACAGAGAGTCTGTTGATCCCTGGATTAGATTTGTTTCAATGTCGGTGAAGAAAGGGAGATTCAGAAGCGTGGGAAGAGATACAGAGTCCAATTAGAAGTTATTGCTCTCAGTTGCAGTTGGCTAAAGGCATGGTCATGATCGAGGACTCATTGATGAGAAATTGAGCGGCGGCCGTCTGGGGTCACTTCTCATCCTAGGAGACTGTGATCAGTTGGTGAGCATTCATGACA
>MU227649.1:7033848-7055544 GCA_018584345.1 Thuja plicata
CCAAACTTAACATATCCACCTTTACATTGTTCTAAGGTTTCAAATTTGTCCTTATCACCAGTCATGTGATGTGAACAACCACTGTCAATAATCCAATGATCACCTTTACTCATATAAGAAATTAGTGCAGTTTTTTCATCATCATCAAAATCATCTTTCATTGCAACATACATAACTTCTATATCATTTTCACCAGATTTGTCAAATTCACTGTCAGAAGCTTCTTCAGCTATATAACAAGATTTCTTACCTTTGACTTTGTAATCCTTGTAATTTCTGTAGTCTTGGTCATCATTTTTGTCTTTGTACTTGCTGTCTCTTCTTTCATCTTTTTCATTCTTGTCAGGACATCTAGCAGCAATATGACCAACTTTGTTACAAGGAAAATAAATAATAGGAAGTTTACCTTTAAATTTTCCTTTTCCTCTAGCTAGTCTCCTTGCCATAAGTGCCTCAAGCTCTTCTAGATCATCATCTGAGGTGTCACTGTCACTATCCACACATTTCTTTCCTTTCCTTGATTTGTTGATGACCGTCTATGAATTGAATGCAGATTCAACAGCTTGTGGAGTAAAGTTGTCAAAATTTGACATCTCAAATGCAGTAAGTCTTCCTACCAGACTTTCTAGAGTTAAATTGTTATTAGGAGTACATCTCAGTTCTTGAATTGCAGATACTCTAATAACATAAATAGGAAGAAGTGTTCTTAGTACCTTTCTCATGATAGTGTCTTCATCAATGGTTCCCTTAGCTCCTCTAATAGCATTTACAACTTCCTTTATCCTATCATAATATTGCACTATATTTTCTCCTTCTTGCATTTTTAAATCATCAAACTTACCTCTCAAGCTTTCAGATTTGGATCTTAGTACATTTGTATCACCTCCATAAATGGTTGCAAGGGCATCCCACATTTTATTTGTGCTTGTACAATCCTTAATGTCCTCAAATTCATGATAGTTCAGAGATGATGCAAGTTACAACATTGCTTGATTATGTTCATGCTTTTCTCTTAATTGTGCAACATTCAGAACTCCAGTAGGGGCTACATACTCTGTTTCAATATTTTGTTTAGCAGAATCACCAATACCGGCCAAGTGAAGTTTCATCAAACTTTTCCATGCAGGAAAGTTTTCATTGTTAATCTTGGGTCCATCACTTTTATACATCTTGACCTTTATCTCCAAGTACCTTCAAAATTTTTCAAAAGAACTATGCTATGATACCAATTGTTAGGATGAATTTAGAATAACTGAGAGAGGGTGTGAATCAGTTATCCTCAGGTCCGGATGTGCCAATATAAAACTTTAAACCAACTTCAACAACTCAGATTTGCTCGACAATAATAAATAACAAAAGTGTGCAGTTTACTGTACTAATGAAATAAGCTTGCAGAAAATTAACAGTAAAACAAAACAATAATATTCACACATTTTGACACCATGATTTAACATGGAAACCCAATATGGGAAAAACCATGAGTAACATGCTACCAAAATTTCACTCTTCTAAAGTGATGCCCTGTTAGGAGCCTACCTTGTTAAAGGTTACAAAACACACTGTCAAATTTGACCTGGTTAAAGGATTTAATCACCCTGTCAGGAGTGGCCTTGTTAGAGGACTTAGAATATTCCAATATGAATATCACCTTGTTCAAAGGATTTATACAATGACTATTAGGTCAATCTGGTTAAAGGATTTGAACTGATACAATGGTTAGAAAGTAATCAGCAGGTGTGATCTGATACTACAACTTACTTTGCAAATCCATATCCGATTTTAGCTCTAATGCTAATTCACTGAGTGACCTTCATTTTCATCCCAAACTTCAGATCTTCTTGGAAATTCATCAAGCAATCACTTTGCTTCTTTGCTCAGCCTTTTCTACTAGGTCTTCACCAATAAGTCAATTAACCATGCAATACTTTGCATTCCACTTCTCCTTCCTTAGGATACAATAACAGTAACCACGGTAGGTTATAATATACCTCTTCATCTAGGTCAGATAGATCTTTTGCCACTTAATCAAGATCGTAGATCTTAGGTTAGGTCAGATCCAACAGATCTTTCCATCATTACATTTAATTTACTTCTCCAATACAGTCATTAATTAAACATTGAATCCATGTGCTAATAAAGGTTTCATGTGCATTAAATGAATGTGGACCAATCTTAATGAACAATGCATATCCCAATAAAATCAACTATGTCGGCCATAGATCTCAAATCTCATCAATAAAAAAAATACTGATGCTTGGCTTTCTCTGTCTCTCTCAGCATTTCACTGGCGTTCGACATCATCTTTTCTTTGCTCAGCATCACCTTTCACTTTTCTCGGTATCGACTTTGCTTTGCTCAACATCGACCTTCCAGTGAACTGTCAGTGATAGATAAACAATGTATCACTTTGTCAAAGTGCCAGATGATCAAGTACCCTAGTGTATACTCATAACTCAACCATTTCCTTGGTCTTCTTGTTATCCCATTCTTTCAAATCTTCATCAATCAATGGATAAGGTACTCAAACATACAATAATAGTCTCACCAGTTAGGGTTTGACATCAATGATAAAATAACAATTGTCTACATTGTAGCAATCTTTCCAACAATAAATAAATAAATAAACAAACAAATAAATAAATAAATAAATATATATATATATATATCTTTGGCCTTCTAAGTAGTCTATAAATTCCTAATCCTATAACAAAATTGAAAAAAAAACTATGAGATATCTAGATGGGATTGGTTCCTTATTACTATTGGGTATAGAGGCAAGCGGTGCTTATCCTATTTATATAATACTTTTCCAGACAAATTTTAAATTCACACCTAATATGAATCTTTTAATTATATCTTCTTTATTATTCATAACACTTTTCTACCATTTCTATGATCAATTTAACATATCTTTCCTAAAAATAATTATGCACACAACTGTGTTGGTGCCTTTTCCAGTTTTGTAAAGTTCCTTGAAAATTTTGAATTTCCAGTCAATTGCCTGCTAAAAAATGATTAAATCTTGTCAATTGGCATCAAATTTCTCTGCAAACAATATTTTCTAAGCCTTGAAATCCATTAAAATGTAAAAATCCTAAGTGCTAGTTCATTTTGCTTGAAAATGGCACAAAACCCTAGTTCTCCAAAATATCTTATATTTTGAAGTTACTTTAGCGAGTAACTTAAAATAATTTTTTGGCATGTGCACATTTCCTATCCTAATACAGTCACGAGATCTTCTAATGTTTCTCAAATATTTCTTTATCTCTCGTGACTTAGCGTTTCCCTTTTTGTCGGGTGATCTCCGTAAGAAAAGCATATTCCAAATGTGATCAGGAGATTTGGCAACAACCATTGATTCAGATCAAGATGTTGTGGTAGTCGGGAAGTTTCATGATGTAACCCAAGGTTAGAAAATTATCTCCTAAATTTGAGATTGTTCATTCACTGAATCGCCAAATGTACCTATGGTTAGAGAGGGGTCAGCTTGTGGTTGAGTTACAGAACAAAGATAGCATAAAGGCCGAGCATGTTGATTAGATCCAGTGACTGTCGTTATGATTTTATGAGAAATTTGCAATCAAGTTATGTTTAAGGCATTATGAAAGTGTGCCACGTGTTCCTGGTGGGCCTGAATGCAGTTCAGGTTGGTCTCTTTAGTCGCGTGGTCTCCAATTTTAACTAAGGTTAATGTTGAGTTCTCATTCTGTATTATCGCCTGATCTCATGAAGCAAGTTGGGTTGAGTTAAAGATATAGCGATCAGGAGACATGAAGGAGGTTGAGACACATTTCCAGGTTTACAATGTGGAGATTTTGGTCACTAGATCTCATGATAAATTAGGGTTTATATCAAAGGTCACGAGAATTGGTGAGGACCGTCGAATGCAGATGGAAAGAAAATAAATGGTAGTCAGGTAATCTCTGAATGAAGGTTGAAAATTCAAGATCATTATGCAACTTGGAGATTAGGGCTTAGTCACCAAGTCTCCAGATAAGAGCAAAGGTTTAATGAGAGTTAGAAATAGCTTCAGTTTCCCAGTCTCTGGATTAAACTATAGTTAAGAAAAATGTCTCATAACTTGGAGTTTACCTAGTCGCGGAGTCTCCAGATTGTCCATATTTAATGGTGAGTCAGGTTAAAGTTCAGAGCTAACGTTAGTGTCAGAGATGAGTGGGTAGTTGCATATAAATGACAGGGTGACATGTGTCTAGGTGGGCCCAGAAATGATATGCTTGGTTGCTAGGTCTCATGATCGAGACAATATATTCCATTTTCTTTGGCGGCTATGAGATTTCTTTGTCGCTTGACCTCCAGATAATATCAAATATTCTCTTTTTATTAAGAGACTTCCCACTGAGCATTCTATTCAGATCAGATCTAATGATAGTCATTGAGTCTCATGATGAGACCAGAGTTAAGGAAAAGGTTCAGCAACTTAGAGACGTAGAGAAAGAAGATAACCTGAGTTCAAAGGCAAGTTAAAGACTGAGGTGTAGTGCTCAGGTAAAAATCAAAATTGATCGGTGGCTACATTTAAAGGGGAGATCAAATTCAAATTTCGGTCGTTGATGCAAAAACCCACACCACCTATGACTATTAAATGTATAAATACAAATATTTAGAGGGGTTTTCATATAAGATTTCATGACAGTGGAATGTATTTTCAAGATGCAGACACAAGGATAGGTCAAGCTGACTTCTGAAAAGTCAAAGTAATGATGATGGGAGTTTCTTTGAAACCTGTGGCTGATATTTATAGATGTTTCTCAGTAGCATTAATGAGAAGAAATTGATTGCAGATATGACTAATCTGTCCTCAAACATTGTTTCTAGTGATAAGAGGTCAAAATACAGAGAACTTAACAGCTGCTGGTGAGGGTTAGTGATAGATTTGTTTTAATATTGGTAAAGAATATGGTTAACCAACACCCAGCCAATGCTTCAACCAGTGACAAGGAAAATCAGATAGGGTTTTAGCATGGGTTTTTCTAACAAAGGCCAAAGATAGGGAAGATGGTAGTTATTGATATTTTATACAAAGTGAAGGACATCATGGGATATATAAAATCAAATCCGATTTCTTTCTTCATTTTTTTCCTTCCACCGCTTCAAGAGCAAAATTGCATTTTGTCTTCTAGTGTTTATAGGGTTAGGTCAAAAAATCATCCAAAGCTTGTTGCACCCTTATCTCTTAAGGATTTGGAGATGATTTTGGGCTATATATAGGCCTGTTGTAATATTTTTGAGGGGTTCATGTTGCTGCTATTTCTTTGGGGGTTGCTGATTCTATTTAGTCTCTCCTCAAAAGTTTCAGAGCAGGTCCCAAGTTGTTGAATTTTTATTGCAAGGAAAACTTCTAATTTTTCTTCATCTCTCAAGCTTCTTGTCTAGATGTATTGAAATAAAATAGATTAATGAAATACAGTGCAGTTTCCTATTCCATATTGTTGTGGTCTCTTTATATCTCTATGTATGACTCTTGTATGTTTGGTTTGTAAGGCATTCTGAACATACCGGTTATAAGGTAACTTGTCTAATTATTTATGAGTTTCTTTCAAGGAGAGAAATAAGTTTAATAAGTAATTTCAGAGGGTTAAGCATTAATGTGAGAATTTGATACAGTAGTATGGAAATGAGAGGATAGTTTGTAAGGCATTCTATCTGAACTACATATAGTTTGGAAGGAATTCTATAGTATCTCCTTAATTTGTTTCTGGGGATTTATGTTTTCATTTGACTCTTTGCTTGAGGAATAGGAATTGGTCTGGGGTTTGGTGAGAAGTTACTTGTTCATCCAAATAAATCAATCAACCAATTATATTGAGTTACTAAGAACACATGAGCTAAACTCAAGTGGATTTGTATCAGCCGGATACAATTCAGTTTGTTGATTCCTTGAAGAGTGAATCACTAGGTTAACCCTCCTTAAAAGGAAGAAAGATGAGAATCCTTATCTCATTGATTTTTTGTATTCTTACAATCATAATTTATTTGGTTAGGCTCTGTATCTAGTTGATTTTGGTTATTTGCAGGGTATTTTATAAGTTGATTTAATAAAGGGTAAAAAGAAAATCAGTGTCCACTATAACATATACTAAATAATCAGTAATCATTCAAAGGTAATACCTGCCTGAGCATGTGGAGCTCTAAAGAGAAGATGGATATTATCCAATCCTCATCAATTAGGAATTTCTCTTGTCTGAATCAGTATTAGGAGTCATAGTGTTCAAACAATCATTCAAGCTTTGTGGTTGATGCAAGAAAAATCCCTAACAAATTGGCGACTTTGCTGGGGAAGTAAAGAAGTTTATTTCCTGGATTCTTTGGTGCAGTATCTTTTAAATATTTCAAACCAGTTGCAGTTGAGTCTAGTTATAGAGTCTAGTTCTATAAAAAGAAGTATTCCTCCATTTTTGTAAAGTGAGTCAAGTCTATTTTGTCTGTTGTTGGAAAGTGTCTAAAAGTCAAAGTTCCTCAAAGATAATATCTATACAATGTCACATGTGGTGAGTGGGGACTCTGAGTTCTCTAATTTGCACCAGTGTGCATGTTTGAAGAAATACCACAAAAAATAAGTGGACTTGCAGTGAAGAGGAAACCGATATTTGGACTCCTGTCAAGAGAGGAATTATTAGAAGACCCTATATTGGGGATGTATGTGAAGTTTCTGATTTAAAGAAAGTCAGAGTTGGGAAAGAGATCTTAGTTGATTCAAATCTTTTCCTCTACAAAGAGGTGGCAGCTCTACCAAGTTTGAAGGTGATTTGAAGGTACTTCAGATCAAATATTTTTGTAGCTACTCCAATACATCCAAGTATTTATCATAGTTCTAAAACTTTTCCTTATAAAGTGATCAAAGCACTAAGAAAAGGAATAAGGTGTAGAAAGAGGTTTACATATTTCAAGATTTTAGTTGCAGTTTTGCAAAATCTGAAGGGAAATATGTACTAAGAAAAGAGAAGGGAAGTTTTTAATCACTCATCCTGCTAAGATGACACAAATACTTAGGGGTATGTTGTATAATGCTATAAATTTTGAAAGTATTCCTGGATACCCAAACCCTATTTCATCCGTAGTCAGGAATTGTTTGCCTAAATTCACTGTTTGGGGTGAACAATCAGCTGAGGAACATATATCCAAGTTTTCTAACTTGATTGATGATCATAACATCATGCATGAGAATGTATTAATGACCTTGTTTGCAATATCTCTAGTAGAGGGTGCATGGGATTGGATTAAAGATTTATGGTACTAGAGCACCTAGGTAGGCTAGTTGTGGAAATGTAACCTAGGGTTTTCTCTTTCTTTGTTTTGGCTTGTAGTGGTTCTAGCCAGACCACTAGCTAAATAAAGGGACCACGAGTCCTAGTGTGTGAAGTGTTTGTAGGAGGATAGGTCTTATTTGTTCCTTGGTGACCCTTAGGTCCAATTTGGCCCAATTAGGGAATTTTAGCATTTTGTGGAAAAATGAGCTAGGAGAGGGTCTAGAGGTCCTTTTTGATGTTTTTTCATCATATGTAGTGGATTGGACAAGTTTGGCTAGGGTTTGACCAAGTTTGGAAATCAAACCCAAAAGTTGCCAAAAGTTATCAATGTTGTCATTGACAACATTGACAACTTTTAAGATAAATTAGCATCTTCGAAGAAATTGGTTGGGTAACTATCTAAAACTAACCATTTAGTGTTTGGGTAATCTATATAAGACCATCCTTGGGATTTTTGAAGGGTTGGAAAGTTTTAGAACTTTCATGTATGGACTGTGTTAATCAATACATTGTGGATTTGTGTGTTTTGGAGGTGATCGGGCAATGTAATGGATTGAAAGTGTTTCTGTAAGCTTTGTTTCTTGTAATGTAAGTTAGTATTAAAATTCATGTGGTGTTATATTGGTATTTTGAATATTTTTGATTGATTTTGTAAAATCTTGAAAGTTCAGTCCAGTCACTGGTCTGGTTTTGAGCACTGGTTGCAAATGGAGTCTTAACTTTCTTTTCCACTATGGATTTGGCCCGGGCTCTTGTATTATGAAAGTAGACTCCATGTACATTATGTACATAGTAGGTTGGGCCCTGGAAGTGGTGACAACTATTTTTAAGATGATGCCTTAGGCGAGCCAGAGTAGCATGGCTAGGGATCATCATAGGTTGCAAAGCTAGCTAGAGGGATTGAAAGAATCCATAGCTTCAATCTGAGGAAGTGGGAAGGTAGAGGAGTCAGAGGAGGATCCCCAACCAGGAGGAGAAGTTCTAAGGATTTATCTTGTTGGCCAAGAAAGTCCATTTCTTGTGCAGACAGGAAAGGAGGCCTAAAACCCTGAATTTTAGGCATGAAAGTAGGAAGGACTGTACAGACACTTCAGGGGCCTAAAACCTAGAAAATATTTAGCGTCTCTAAAAAGGGTGTCTATATCCTAAGCCTATTTGGCACTTGTTAAGAAATTTTCCCAAGATAATGCAGAAAAGGTGTCCAAATAGGGCTAATTTCTTGTAGCCCTATTTTGGGGGTAATTGCATAGGTACTTGGAGCTCGTTTGTGTTTTTGGAGCAAAGTGAGTTTGTAGGGGTTGGAATTGGTCCTGTTGACATCTCCATATGCCACATTTTCAATTTGGTGAAGATTGAAATCCATTTGAATCAGATTGTGCAAATGGACAAGAAAGACCAATTTGGGTCTAGTATGAGGTTTGCAAAGTTGTGAGTTCTATGTTGTTGGTGTTTACTAGTTGAAGGAAATTAGGATCTTATGATAAGATACCTAAGGAGCTAGGGTGAATATAAGAACCCTATTAGGTCATTTATTGACCTAAGAGACCCTAGAAGAGGTCTAAGGAGCAAGACTATTACTACATCAGAGTGGTATCAGAGAAAGTTGAGAAACTTGGGAAAGATGGTTTATGTCAAAGGTGGAATCTTTTGGTTCTACAAATATGGTGACAAATGTAGAAATAGCCAAGGATATGGAGGAGAAGAAAGAGAAAAATAGACTCTTTCAGGGTACTTTGGAAGTAATGAGAGTAAGGATGGAAGAACTAGTAGATGCTACTAGGAAGAAAGAATATGAAGCAAAATCCAGTAGTAAGGGTAAGAAGAAGATGGAGGAAGAAGACTACATACCTGAAATTGACCCAGTGTTGAATGAGGAACCTTTCTTGAAGGCCATAAAGGCACTAAGTGGCAAAGCTTTGGAGGGAATACCTTTATTTGGAGGAAAGATGGATATTGAGGCAGTCATGGACTGGATTGAAGCAATGGAAAATCATTTTGAATGTGAAGGGGTAAGTGAGGCCCAAAGGGTTAAAGTGGCCAAGTCTAGACTCAGAGGGTCAGCTTTGACTTGGAAATACCTTCAGGATGAGAGGGTAAGTATGGGAAAGAAACCAATAGAAAATTGGAATGCTATGGTAACAAAATTGAAAGAGAGTTATCTTCCAGAGGACTATGAAATACAACTCCATAGGAAGAGACAAAACTTGAAGCAGAAAGATCTTGATGTGGCCTCATATACTGAGGAATTCCAGAGACTATGTTTAAGGTCTAAGATGCAAGAAGAAGAGCCAATAAAAGTGGCTAGGTACTTGGGTGGGTTGAAGTGGAACATCCAAGAGGAGTTAAGTCTATGGACACCTACTACCATCCAAAAATGTCATCAGTTGGCTCTAAAGGTGGAGGAGAAAAATGAGAAGAAAGGGGATTCTAGTTTCAATAACAATAATAACAATAGAGGCAGAGGAAGAGAATAGAGGGGTCAAAGAGGAAGCTTCCAAGGAAGGGGTAGTGAACAAAGGTCCCAAGGAGAAAACAAGTTGACTGAGCAGCAGACTATGAACAATTTAAGAGGAGGCTATAATAGAGGCAGGGGTAACAAAGGGGGTTCTAACAGAGGAAGAGGAGGTAAGAGTGGATCCTACTTTGCTACAATGAAATGCTATTACTGTGGGAAACTAGGGCATTCGGCTTACATATGTCCTGATAAGCCCTATGCAGCAAACAATGACAAAATAATTGCATATGCACATGAAGATACTCTTAGTGTCAAAACTTTAGAGGTGGACCATTTAGATTAAGAAATGGGTGAGAACCTGATGTTTAGAAGGGTCCTAATAAGGAAGCCAATCAAGGATGAGCCCAAACATAGGAGGGCACTGTTTAGAATCAGATGCAAGATTCTTGGAAAAGTATGTAAAGTGATTGTTGATTGTGGATCCATAGACAACATCATTTTAGAGGAGGCAGTGGTGAAGCTAAAGCTAGCCAAAATACCACATGTGAACTCTTATAAGGTGACATGGCTCAACAAAGGCCAGAGTGTCTTGGTCAATGAGAAAACATGGGTAGAATTCTCCATAGAAGGATATAGGGACAAGTTGCTTTGTGACATCCTTCCAATGGATGCTTGCCATTTTCTTCTTGGGAGGCCTTGGTAGTTTGATAATGGAGCAGTATATGATGGGAAGGAGAACTCCATTACATTTAAGAAAGGAGAAAAAACATTCAAAATTCAATCTTTATTAGAGGATGAGGAACCATAGAGTAAAACTCCTAATGTCATGTTATGCAGTAGTAAGGAATTGGCGAATGATATCAGAGATGATAAGGGAAAAGGTTATGCCATTGTGCTAAGATCTAAGGAGGAGACACCAGTAAAAGAACCACTACCAAAGGAAGTGGAAGAATAGCTTGAGAAATATAAGGAAATTGTGAGTGATGGCACTCTTGCAACCCTACCACCTAAGAGGGTTATACTTCATCAAATAGACTTTGTGCCAGGGGCATCCTTGCCCAATAAAGTAGCATACAAGTTGACTCCAAATCAAAACTTGGAGGTAGCAAGACAAGTACAAGAACTCTTGGATCAAGGCTTGATCATGAAGAGCATTAGCCAATGTACAGTCCCAATTTTTTTAGCATCAAAGAAGGGGGGAAAGTGGAGATTATGCATAGACTCAAGGGCTATAAATAGGATTACAATAAGGTACAGATTCCCAATCCCAAGGATAGAGGATATTATGGATTTCCTAGGTGGGGCAATGTATTTCACAAAGCTAGATTTGAAAAGTGGTTATCACCAAATCAGGGTGAAGGAAGGTGATGAATGGAAAATGGCATTAAAAACCACAGATGGGTTATATGAATGGATTGTGATGCCATTTGGCCTCTCTAATGCTCTGAGCTCATTCATGAGGCTGATGAATGAGGTGCTCAAGGATTTCACTGGAAATTTTTTAGTGGTATATCTTTATGATATACTGATTTTTAGTAAGACAAGAGAGGAACATGTCAAACATGTGGAGGTAGTATTGAAGAGGTTGCATGAAGATAAGTTGGCCATTAACCTTGAGAAGTGTGAGTTCTTTAATCAAGAACTAGTTTACTTGGGCTTTGTGGTGTCTAAGGGGTCTTTGAAGATGGACAAAGACAAAGTTGCTACAATCTTGAACTGGCCTCCACCTACCACAACCACTGAGGTAAGGAGTTTTCATGGCCTTGCCCAATTTTATAGAAATTTTATTAGGAACTTTAGTGGGATATGTGCTCCATTAATGGATACTATTAAGGGTGGGGTCAAAACTAAGTTCAGATGGACTTTGGAAGCTGAAAAAATCCTTTGAGATGTTGAAAAGACAAGTGGCTACTCAACCTGTCCTACAGTTGCCAAGCTTTGATAAGTTATTTACCATTGAGTGTGATGCTAGTGGAATGGAAGTAGGGGGAGTGTTAAGTCAAGAGGGAAGACCTATTGCCTTCTTCAGTGAAAAATTAAATGAGGCCAAGAAGAAATATTCTTCTTATGACTTAGAGCTATATGCTCTTGTCCAATCTTTGAGGAAATGGAGGCATTATCTATTGACTAAAGAATTTGTGGTATTTATTGATAATTAGGCCCTTAGATATATCAAAACACAAGAAAAGATAAGTAATAGGCATCTAAAGTGGATGGAATACTTGCAGGCATTCACTTTTACTATCAAGCACAAGAAGGGTAAACTCAACAAGGTGGCAGATGCTTTGAGCAGGAGATTGTTAACAGTGCAAGAAGTCCACTTGAATAGCATTGGGGTTGAGAGTTTCAAAGATCTATACAAGTGATATGAGGATTTTGGTGAGGCCTATAAGGTATGTGTTGACTTTGAGAACCATTTCCAAAGAAATTTCTCTGATTACACTTTATAGAATGGTTCGTTGTTTAAAGGTAATCAGTTGTGTGTACCCAACGGGTCAATGAGGATGAACCTCATACAAGAGAAGCATAATGGCTCTCTAAGTGGTCATTTTGGTAAGGAAAAGACCTTGGAGTTGGTCGAAAGGTTCTACCATTGGCCAAAATTGGTGAGGGATGTCACCAAGTATGTAGAACAGTGTGTTGTTTGCATGAAGGAAAAATGAGGAATGAGTAATGCAGGGTTGTATCAACCTCTACCTATCCCTAATAGACCATGGGAGTGTGTAAGTATGTATTTCATTATAAGGTTACCCAAAACTAAATAGGGGTATGATAGCATTTATGTAGTTGTTGATAGATTTAGTAAAATGGGACATTTCATTCCATGCAAAAATACTAATGATGATAGCCTCATAGCTTATTTTTTTTTCAAGGAAATAGTAATGATTCATGGTCTTCCTTTGAGCATTGTCTCTGATAGAGATGTAAAGTTTATGAGTCATTTTTGGAGAACTTTGTGGACAAGGCTGGGTACTAACCTATATTTTGGTTCAGCTTACCATCCTCAGACTGATGGCCAAACTGAGGTGGTCAATAGAGTGCTAGGTAACCTCTTGAGGTGCCTAACTAAGGAATATGGATAGAATTGGGATGTGGTCATTCCTCAAGCAAAATATGCTTACAATGATAGCAAGAATAGGATAATAGGAAAGAGTCCATTTGAGGTGGTTTATGGCATGCATCCTAGGGTGTTTGTGAGCTCAAGGATCTTGGTGGAATGGAGTATAGAAGTGGCCATGCTAAAGACTTCACTTCTACCATGAAGGAGATACAAGATCAAGTAAAGAAGTAGATACAGGAAAGTCAGCTTAAGTTGAAAGCCAAAGTAGATGAGAAAAGGAAGGATGTTCAGTTTGAAGTGGGTGACTATGTGATGGTCCACTTGAAAAAATCTAGACTACAGAAGGGTTTCCCTACCAAACTTCAGATGAAAAGGGTGGGACTATGCAAGATCTTAGCCAAGTATGGAGCTAATGCATACAAGGTGGACTTACCATCAGATTTGAGCATCTCTCCCATATTCAATGTTCAAGACCTCATAGAGTTTAGGGGCCAGATGGAAGACATCAATCCAACTAGTCAAGGGGTCAATGCTGATGTGGAAGTTACTTTCTTACCTCCAAAGTTTCCTATGGTGGCTGATAAAGTCATGGACTCCCGGGGCAAGAAGAATACTAGACACAAATTCTACATGGAGCATTTGATTCAGTGGAAGGGCAGACCAGAATCAGAGGCCTCATGGATTGTAGAGGAATATTTCAAGAAGGCGAGTATCTCAGAGGAGTTACTGTCCATAGGAGTGACATGATTTCTTCCTTTGGGGGAGTATGGTGCAGGAGCACCTACGTAGGCTAGTTGTGGACATGTAACCTAGGGTTTTTTCTTTCTTTGTTTTGGCTTGTAGTGGTTCTAGCTATACCACTAGGTAAATAAAGGGACCAAGAGTCCTAGTGTGTGAAGTGTTTGTAGGAGGATAGGTCTTATTTGTTCCTTGGTGACCCTTAGGTCCAATTTGGCCCAATTAGGGAATTTTAGAATTTTGTGGAAAAATGAGCCAAGAGAGGGACTAGAGGTCCTTTTTGATGTTGTTTCATCATATGTAGTGGATTGGACAATTTTGTCTAGGGTTTGACCAAGTTTGGCAATCAAACCCAAAAGTTGCCAAAAGTTGTTAATGTTGTCATTGACAACATTAACAACTTTTAAGATAAATTAGCATCTTCAAAGAAATTGGTTGGGTAAATATCTAAAACCAACCATTTTGTGTTTGGGTCATCTATATAAGACCATCCTCAGGATTTTTGAAGGTTTGGCAAGTTTTAGAACTTTCATGTACGAACTGTGTTAATCAATAACAGTGTGGATTTGTGTGTTTTGGAGGTGATCGGGAAATGTAATGGATTGAAAGTGTTTCTGTAAGATTTGTTTCTTGTAATGTAGGTTAGTATTTAACTTCTTGTGGTTTTATATTGGTATTTTGAATATTTTTGATTTCTTTTGTAAAATCTTGAAAGTTCAGTCCAGTCGCTGGTATGGTTTTGAGCACTAGTTGCAAATGGAGTCTTAACATTCTTTTCCACCGTGGCTTTGGCCCGGGCTCTTGGATTATGAAATTAGAATCCATTTACATTGTGTACATAGTATGTTGGGCCCTGGAAGTGGTGGAAACTATTTTTAAGATGATGCCCTAGGCGAGCTAGAGTAGCATGGCTAGGGATCATCAGAGGTTGTAGAGCTAGTTAGAGGGATTGAAAGAATCCATAGCTTTAATTAGAGGAAGTGGGAAGGTAGAGGAGTTAGAGGAGGACACCCAAATAGGAGGAGAAGTTCTGAGGAGTTATCTTATTGGCTAAGAAAGTCTATTTCTTGTGCAGACAGGGAAGGAGGCCTAAAACCTTGAATTTTAGGCATGAAAGTAGGAAGAAATGTTCGAACACTTCAAGGGTCTAAAACCTAGAAAATATTTAGTGTCTCTAAAAAGGGTGTCTATAACCTAAGCCTATTTGGCACTTTTTAAGACATTTTACCAAGCTAATGCAGAAAAGGTGTCCAAATAGGGCTAATTGCTTGTAGCCCTATTTTGGGGGTAATTGCATAGGTTATTGGAGCTCGTTTGTGTTTTTGGAGAAAAGTGAGTTTTTAGGGGTTGGAATTGGTCCTATTGACATCTCCATATGCTTCCTTTTCAATTTGGTGAAGATTGAAATCCATTTGAATCAGACTGTGCAAATGGACAAGAAAGACCAATTTGGGTCTAGTGTGAGGTTTGCAAAGTTGTGAGTTCTATTTTGTTGGTGTTTACTAGTTGAAGGAAATTAGGATCTTGTGATAAGATAACTAAGGAGCCTAGGGTGAATAGAAGAACCCTAGTAGGTTAGTGATTGACCTAAGAGACCCTAGAAGAGGTCTAAGGAACAAGACTAGTACTACATCAATTTACCTCATGGCTCAATAGGATCTATGGAAGCATTAGAAGATTGTTTTATTGAGAAGTATGGTGATATAGAGAAATATGGTGATCTAGAACATAGTGATGATAAAGACATGTTATAATCAAGAGATCCTACATAAGAGCTTGAACTTCTTCAGGAAGAAACAAAAATCTTGAGACAAAGGCTTTAAGAAAGGGTGGTTTTGACTTTACAAGAAAACATGAGTAGATAGGAGGGTGAATCTCAATACAATTTTTACATAAGGTTTTATACTCATTTTAAGGAGTATGGTAGCACTTTCTATCCTTAGGATTTTGTGTGGGCTGATTTGTTTGTCAAACTTTGTTTTCCTGATACAATTAGTCTGCCAAGTTCTCTGAAGGTAGAATATATTCAGCATACTATGAAATGGATGCAACATGTAGAAAATTTTTCTTCTAAAGGTTTTTCTAATGCTTAATGTAGTGATACTGAATCTGAACATTCTGACCATACTGATGATGAATTTGATAATGATGAATTTGAGAATAGTGATGTTGAAGCTGAGTGTAATTTGGCTGAAAATATTAAATATGATGTTGACAATGAGGTTTATGAGCTTCAAGAGATTGAAGAGGTAGGTTGCTATGATAATTATTTTTATCATAGGGATCCTGAAATTTTACATGTTGTTGATGAAGATCTTAAATGCACAGTTTCACATGAGATAGTACTTAGTAGTGATAATATTGAGAATGATGAAGAGCAAATTGTTATACATGATCCTGATATGAATGTTTTATCCTATGATCACGAATGCAATGATCTTTATCAATATGAAACATAGGATATGTGTAATCACCAAGGTTATACTAATTTGATAAACAAGGATACTAATTTTGAGGGTGTGTCAAAGATGAATCCAAATGATTACAGTTGTTCACTTCATAGTGAACAAATTTCAGAATTCTTGTCAAATGAGTATCTCAGATATTCAGGACAGGATAGATTTGTATCCATACACCCTACATACATTAATTTTGATAAAGAATACGAATCAGTGGATCCTGATTTTGACATGTATCTTAATGATTCTCCTTGCATGTCTATCTCACTAGGCTAAAATAAGATTCAATATGATTTATCAGATAATGAGGTCATTAGTGTTGTTTTAGATTGAAAGAATGTGTATATTCTAGATATAATATTGAGTACTGATTGGGATAGTTGTATGGATTTTGAATCTTGTTCTAATTCTAAATGTTCCATTAAATCATTAAAGGATGGTCCTTCAGTGGCTCAAGTTGCATTTGTAGATAATGAGTATATTGGTGTTTTCCCTCCCACCCACCACCAAGTTTTGGGTTTGTTTGATGCTGATAAGATGTAGGATGCTCCTCCTTTTGGAAAATAGATTTATGGTATGGATTTTACATGTTTTGATGCTAAGATTCTTGCTCCATATCCTCTGAAGAATGAGCTAGATCATGTTTCAAATGATGACTACTCTCAATGTTTGCATGAAGATCAGTATGCTTTTTCTTGTGATATCCAAATACTAATGTGAATGGATCCTATAAAGTTAACCCTAGAAATGTGGTAGAGTTTGAATGCTCTCCTTTTCAGTTGGATAGTCAATTTCCAAAGTGTGGCCTAAGAATTGAAGGAGATAAGTGTTCGATTTACCTTAGTGTCTTCTTATCTAATGAATGTAACATACATATGCCACACAATTTACATGTTTACACTCTGCCTAGTTTTCGTGGAATCTCAGATGAATATGCAGATAATATTTTATGTACTGAGCTAATACAAGATGATAGTGAGTTAATTCAGATGGAAATGAAAGTGATACTGTTAACTTGTCTCTTAAGCATGGAGCAGAAAATTTCATTTTTGACAGAGGGAAGAGTTGATTAGAGTTTTGGGGCTTAAGGCCTCTTGTAAATTAAGTACATATTGTACAGGTGTGTTTCTTTCTGTTGTGTGTTCCTTTCTGCAATAGGTTAGTCGGTTGCTCTCATTTTTGAAGTGGTCTTCTTTTTCTAGAGATCTATGGTTCTTGTCATAAAATTACATTTAGCCATCCTCAGATAGAGCCATTGTTGGTGCCTTTTCTAGTTTTGACAAGCTCCTTGAAAATTTTGAGTTTGCAGTTTGTTTCCTGCTAAAAAATAATGAAATATCGTAGATTGGCATCAAATTTCTCTACAAATAATAGTTTCTAATCCTTGAAATCCATTAAAATGTAAAAACCCTAAGCCCTAGTTCATTTTGCTCGAAAATGGAAAAAAACCCTAGTTCTCTGAAATATGTTATGTTTTGAAGTTACTTTAGCGAGTAACTTTAAATCCTTTTTTGACATGTGTGAATTTCCTATCCTAATGCAGTCACGAGATCTCCTAATGTTTCCTGAATATTCCTTTATCTCTTGCAACTTAGCATTTCCCTTTTTGTCGAGTGATCTCCGTAAGAAAATCATATTCCAAATGTGACCAGGAGATCTGGCGACAATCGTTGATTCAAATCAAGATCTTGTGGTAGTAGGGAGGTCTTGTGATGTAACCCAAGGTTAGAAAATTATCTCCTGACTTTGAGATTGTTCATTCGCTGAATCACCAAATGTACCAATGGTCAGAAAGGGGTCAGCTCATGGTTGAGTTACAAAATGAAGATAACATAAAGGCTAAGCATGTTGATTAGATCCAGTGGCTGTCATTATGCCTTTATGAGAAAGCTACAGTAAAGTTATGTTTAAGGCATTATGACTTTGTGCCACATGTTCCTGGCGGGCCTAGATGCAGTTTAGGTTGGTCTCTTCAGTCCCGTGGTCTCCAATTTTAACTAAGGTTAATGTTGAGTTCTCATTTTGTATTGTTGCTTGATCTCGTGAAGGAAGTTGGGTTGAGTTAAAGATCTACCAATCAGGAGACATGAAGGAGGTTGAGACACGTGTCCAGGTTTTCAGTGTGGAGATTTTGGTCCCCAGATCTCATGATAAATTAGGGTTTATATCAAAGGTCATGAGACTTGTCAAGGACCGTCAGATGCGGATGGAAATTTGATCAACGGTAGTCGGGTAATCTATGAATGAAGGTTGAAAAATCAAGATCATTATGTGATTTGGAGAAAAGGGCTTAGTCGCCAAGTCTCTAGATAAGAGAAAAGGTTTAATGAGAGTTAGAAATGGCTTCAGTCACCCAGTCTTTGGATTAAATTATAGTTAAGAAAAATGTCTTATGACTTGGAGTTCACTCAGTTGCTGAGTCTCCATATTGTCCATGGTTAATGGTGAGTTAGGTCAAAGGTCAGAGCTGACATTAGTGTCAGAGATGAGTGGGAAATTGCAAATAAATGAAAGGATGACATGTGTGTAGGCAGACCCAGAAATGATATGCTTGGTCACTAGGTCTCATGATCAAGACAAAATATTCCATTTTCTTTGGCGACCATGAGATTGCTTTGTTGCCTGATCTCTGGATGATATCAAATATTCTCTTTTTATTAAGAGACTTCTCACTGACCGTTTGATTTAGATCAGATCTAATGATAGTCATTGAGTCTCATGATGAGACCAGAGTTAAGGAAAAGGTTCAACAACTTGATGACATAGAGAAAGAAGATAACCTGAGTTCAAAGGCAAGTTAAAGACTGAGGTGTAGTGCTTGGGTAAAAATCATAATTTATCGGTGGCTACATTTTAAAGGGGAGATCAAATTCAAATTTTGGCTGTCGATGCAAAAACCTACGCTACCTGTGACCGTTAAATGTTTAAATTAAAATATTTGAAGGGGTTTTCATATCAGATTTCATGGTAGTGGCATGATTTTTCAAGATTCAGACACAAGGATAGGTCAAGCCGACTTATGAAAAGTCAAAGTAATGACGATGGGAATTGCTTTGAAACCTGTGGCTGATATTTCTGAATGTTTCTCAGTAGCATTAATGAGCAGAAATTGATTACAAATATGACTGATGTGTCCTCAAAGATTGTTTCTAGTGATAAGAGGTTGAAATGCAGAGAACTTAATAGCTGGTGGTGAGGGTTAGTGATAGATTTGTTTCAATATCGGTACAGAATATGGTTAACCAGCACCTAGCCAATGCTTTGACTAGTGACAAGTCAAATCAGATAGGGTTTCAACATGGGTTCTTCTGACAAAGGCCAAAGATAGGGAAGATGACAGTTATTGATATTTTACACAAAGTGAAGGATATCATGGGAAATATAAAATAAAATTTGATTTCTTTCTTCATTTTTTGTCCTTCCACCGCTTTAAGAGCAAAACTGCATTTTGTCTTCTAGTGTTTTTAGGGTTAGGTAAAAAATCATCTGAAGCTTGTTGCATCCTTATGTCTTAAGGATTAAAAGATGATTTTGGGCTATATATAGGCCCGTTGTAACATTTTTGAGGGGTTCCTGTTGCTGCCCTTTCTTTGGGGTTTACTGAGTCTGTTCAGTCTCTCCTCAAAATTTTCAGAGCAGGTCCCAAGTTGTTGAATTTTCACTGCAAGGAAGACTTCTAATTTTGCTTCATCTCTTAAGCTTCTTGTTTGGATGTATTGAAAAAAAATAGAATAATGAAATACAGTGCAGTTTCCTATTCCATATTGTTGTTATCTCTTTATATTTCTGTGTATGACTCTTTTATGTTTGGTTTGTAAGGCATTCTGAACATACCAGTCACAAGGTAACTTGTCTAATTATTTATGAGTTTCTTTCAAGGAGAGAACTAAGTTTCATAAGTAATTTCAGAGGGTTAAGCATTAATGTGAGGATTTGATACAGTAGTATGGAAATGAGAGGATAGTGTGTAAGCCATTCTATCTAAACTACATATAGTTTGGAAGGCATTCTATAGTATCTCCTTAATTTGTTTCTGTGGATTTATGTTTTCATTTGACTCTTTTCCCAAGGAATAGGCACTGGTCTGGGGTTTGGTGAGTAGTTACTTATTCATCCAAATAAATCAATCAACCAATTACATTGAGTTACTAAGAACACATGAGATGAACTCAAGTGGATTTGTATCAGCCGGATACAATTCAATTTGTTGATTCCTTGAAGAGTGAATCACTAGGTTAACCCTTCTCAAAAAGAAAAAGGATGAGAATCCTTGTCTCATTGATTTTTTATAATCTTACAATCATAGTTTATCTTGTTAAGCTTTGTATCCAGTTGATTTTGGTTATTTGTAGGGTATTTTATAAGTTGATTCAATAAAGGGTAAATAGAAAATTAGTGTCCACTATAACATATACTGAATACTCAGTAATCATTCAGAGGTAATACCTGCCTAAGCATGTAGAGCTTGAAAAATAAGGAGGATCTTATCCAATCCTCATCAATTAGGCATTTCTCTTGTCTGAATTAGTATTAGGAGTCATAGTATTCAAAAAATCATTCAAGCACTGTGGTTCATGTAAGAAAAATCCCTAACAAACCGCACACAGATTGAATTAATCCACCCTTGGTAAATAAATCAATAAAAATAGAGCACAAAGTTGAACATAAAATGCTTGAGCTAACAATGGATACTTTAACCATACAACAAGTAAAAAATAGATTTTAAAGCATGCACTAATGTTATTTTTGTGATAGTAAGAATGAATTTGTATTTACTAAAATAAAGTATTATAGAAGATATAAAAGCCATAAAAATGTCTTGCTTGTCCCAAAAACTCTAATATCTCATGATGTCCTTTAAAAATAAAAATAAAACACTTCCTTATATAAGGAAGAACCACCCTACTTGAAACTAGATGTCCCTTGATGAAAATACACATCTTAATTACATTTTTTTTAATAATAAACATCTTTAACTCCTTAGAAGAAACAAATTAATAGTTCCTATGTGCTCAATATAGTCTTATTCTTTGAAGGTATCTATGTTAGTGACAAGGTGTAGCATAGTGTATTCTCTCTTGTAGAATTTATCTGTGATGACCTTCATGTTATGCAGTACATGATTCTCATCATTGATATCATCCAAATCTTGAGGAAGCTCATTTTCCAGTGTGTCTCTCCATTGTTCCAAAGAAATTAGTGATCCATCATCACTATTCAGAATGACTTGGATTTCCCCTATGTCTTCCTTATCTAGGAAGTCCATGTCCTCTACAAGCTCTTCCTAAATTTCTTGATGCTTCTTGAGTAGTTTTTTCACTTTCTTGGAATCATACAGGGACAAAATCTTTTAGCTTCATCCCATCAATTCTTTTCATTAATTATGTCCCAAATTCGAGTATGCTCTTTGGGAGCTCTAAATTCACCTACATAAGTGTCCTAGAAGTTATCAGAGTATGCAATCATTACTTTGAACCCATGTTTAACTAGCTCAGACATAAAATCATATACAACTTCTTTACTATGCCGACTTCTTTCTTCTACACAATCCTTAACTAGTAATTATACTAATTGGTTTGTTAAATTAGACTAAAATATTAATATATGTTATCATATGCTTTTATTAAATTTATTATACTATATATTGGTAATTTTAGTTTTAAATGTGGTTAGTAACATAGTTTGAGATGTAGATCATTAATTTGTTAAATTTGG
>MU227649.1:7065018-7077554 GCA_018584345.1 Thuja plicata
CTAACTTAGCTAGAATGAATCTATCTAGACCATATGTTTGACAAAAAATAATTTTAGTTATAAATACTCAAATTCAGCTGTGCTGATAAGCTGTCCTGAAACGTGACACAACTTTGTGCTTTTACCCTCCTCAAAGTTCCATGTGCTTGTGAACAAGATTGCATCTCTCACCCTGCAATCGAGCTCATTTCCCAAAAGGTGTTCTGCATTGTGTTTGGGACGAGTCTTTCTACACTATGTATCTTTGGCCACACATAACAAATTTGTGTTGTGTGTACTATCCTAACAAAGTGTCTGCAACATTCAAAGTTGTGGTAGTCATACGATTGTTGGAGGGAAGTCAAACCCCCGACTGTCGTGTTTCTGCTCCAACCTCTTCAGTCAGGTTTGAAATTCTCCAGAAAATGATCATTGTAACCATTGTATGCCATGGAGACCTGGAATCATATCCCAACAACCAATACATGTACGTCTATGTTTGGGCGAGGTTGTCTGCCCACCTGTGTTTGGGTGACGCTTCAACCTTTCTTGGACTTGCAACCTACTCCAAACTGCTCCATTCTCTGCCTCCAAAACATATCTCCAAGCTCTGCATATTCCTGCACAAAACATATTATCTAAATTTGTCACACCATTTGTCTGAACATTTACTGTGGTCAATCTTTTTTTTCTTCGTTTGAACGCTTTTTTAATAAGTTTGACTCTTTTAAAATATAGTTTAATTACTCTTTTTAAATTATTTAAATAGATTGTTTTTTAATTAGTGTTAAATAAAATTTATATAGTTTTAATAAGTTTTCATAATAACATTTCAATAGTATAATAAGAGTTTTAACCTTTTTAATAGTTTGAAATTTAATTGTGTTTCATGTTTTAACAAAAATTTAAAATTTTTTAACGTTTATTTAAACAATTGAAACCTTTATTAACATTGTGTTAAATTCCATTCTATTATTATTTGTCATTCCTTTATCACTATTTTTTATTCATTATTATTTAATCATAAAGTTTATTTTCATTATCTTTACGTTATTGTATAGTTATGTCTACTCTTATTCAAAGATTAAATTAAACAATACTAACTATCATGCTTGGAAAGCACATATTTCATTCTTTTTTCATTTTAAACATATGTTAGATGTTGCTACTAGTGTTACTTATGTTCCATTTGCCACTACTCCTCAAATTGACAAATATACTTGAAATGCTAAAAATAAGGAAGTACTTGGCCTAATTGGAATTTCTTTGAGTACCAAATTATATGTTTTGATTGCTTATTGTACTACAACACATGCAACACGAGATATTTTGAAAAACACCTATGATAGTCTTAATGAATCAAGAAAGATTCAACTCCAAGATCAATGGAGGATCTCAGGTATATTGGTTTTAAATCTACAGATGATTTTTTGTTAAAATTTGACACCGTTAAAATTTAGTTTAATGATTTAGGAGTAACTTTAATAGATATCCTTTTAATTCATATTATTTTCAAGAAATGCCTTCCTAGGCAATTTCAATAGTTTATTACTAATGTGCATTCTCAACTTGCTATTCCTAGTTTAGCTACTCAATTAAGTTATATCATTTTTCAAACTTTATTACGTCAAGAAAAAGCAAAGTTGATTCAATTTGGTACTCTTAAATCTAATGAACATGCATTAAAATCAAAATGAGTTTAGATCAAATAAAAATCGTAATCATCATAGTTATTCCAATAATAAATTTAATTCTAGGCCCTATTATCACAATAATAATAATAATAATAATAATAATAATAGTCCCAATAAAAAACCCCATTACACCAATTGTGGGAAAGATGGTCATTTTTACTAACAATTGTTTTAAAAAGAAAAATGATAAGAAGCCCATGAATCAAAATAATCAAAAGTCTCATTATAAGAAGAGTAATGGTAATCAATCTCGTCATGCATTTATAGTTAGTTATAATGTTTCTAACCCTTTAGAGTGGATTATTGATAGTGGTGCATCTCAACATATTACATCTCATAGAAAAGTTTTTGATTCCTTTCAACCTTATACTTCAAACATACTAATTTAATTAGCTAATAATCATAGTTGCAAAGTTGAAGGTTTTGGTGATGTTAATGTTCTTAATAAAAAAATTGCATGATGTTCTTTATGTTCCTGAATTGAAATCCAATCTTCTTTCAGTTTCTCAATTATGTTAAGATTACAAGGTTGAATTTAATAAGGACATGTGCTATATTATTGATTCTAAATATGACCAAGTTGTTGCTAATACCAAAATGGATCATGATAATTTTTTTAAATTTTATTAGTTTTCCACTTCAAGGTACTCATTGCATGTTAATATTGACTTTAATATATTGCATGAAAGGCTTGGCCATTTAAAATTTTATTATATCTCTTTGATGCAAAAATCAAATATGATTGATGGATTACCTAATATTGTTCCTTTCAAAATTATATGCATTGGTTGCATGAGTGGTAAGATGTATATGGAACCCGTTACACATGGTCAATCTTGGAGGGCACATCATAAGTTGCACTTCATTCATAGTGACATTTTGAGACCCATGGATAATAACTACATCCAAGGATCAAGGTATGCAATTACTTTTGTTGATAATTTTTTCTGAAGAACATGGATCTATTTCTTGCATAGTAAAGATCATGTTCTTGATGTATTTTCTTATTTTTATATGTTTGTTGAAAGGAAATATAGTTTTAAGATTAAAATTATTAGAACTGACAATGGGAAGGAATATGTTAATAATTCTTTTCATTCATACTTTAAATCTTTTGCTATAAAAAATGAGCTTACCATTCCTTATACACCACAACAAAATGGTGTAGCGGAAAGGAAGCATAAAACTATTGTTGAAATGGATAGATGTTTGTTTCATTCTAAAAATATGGGTTATAATTTTTGGGCTGAAGAAATGTCTTGTGCTACATATCTCATTAATAGGGGTCCTATTAAAGCTTTAAAAGATAAAAATTCAAAAGAATTTTCGTCTTGTAGGAAGCCCAATTTGGAAAATTTAATTTTTTTTGGTTCAATTGCTTATGTTCATACTCCTAAATAAAAGAGACACAAATTAGATGTTAAATATTCTCCTTATATATTTGTTGGGTATGATGAAAAAACTAAAGGATATATAGAGTTTATAATCCTACTACTAACAAATTTCAAGTTGCTAGAGATGTTTGTATTGCAGAAAATGGAGTACATGATTGTTCTAATGTGAAAAATGCTGAATTTAGTGGAAGTGAAGTTGCGTTTGTGGAGGAACAACCTCCTTCTCTAAACCCTCTTCCTAATTCATCTCTTTATATTCCTTCTAGTGATAGTGATAATGATAATACTAGTTCTACTACTAATGATTCTTCATCTAGTGACAAGTCTATTACTTCTAAGAGACAACATAATTGGTTTAAAATTTTACTTTATGAAAGTGATGATTACATAGCTAGAATGGGTTGACTTAAACAAAGGAGAGTTAATTATTGCAATTATGCTTTGATGTCTTCTATTATGAATACTAATGATCCTAAATCATTTGAACAAGTTAACATACAACCTCATTGGAAAAGAAAGCTATGAATGAATAATGTGATAATTTGATGTCTAATAACATTTGGGATTTTGTTAGTTTACCTCATGGTAAGAATTTGGTTTCATGCAAATGGTTATACAAAAAAAAATTAAATGTCAATAATGAAATTAGTAATTTTAAAGCTAGACTAGTTGTTAGAGGTTTTTCTCAAATTGAAGGTTTAGATTATAATGAGACATTTTCTCTTGTTGCTAAAATGCCTACTATTAAACTTGTTCTTGCTTTAGCTTCTAAAATGAATTGGCCTATTCACCAAATGGATGTTAAAAGTGATTTTCGAAATGGTGACTTACATGAGGAAATTTATATGACTCAACCTCATGGTTTTATTAAAGAAGGTAATGAACATTTAGTTTGTAAATTAAAGAAATCTATCGATAGATTAAAACAATCCCCTCAGGAATGATATTCCAAGATCCATGTTTTCTTTATTTCTCAAGGATTCGAATTAGAAGTAAAAATGATACTAATCTATACATTAAACATAGTGAAGATGAAATTTTTACTATGATTTTATATGTAGATGATTTGATTCTTACTTCAAGTTCAAATACTATAATTTCTAATATTAAGTTTCAACTTAATCAAGAATTTCAAATGATTGATTTAGGGATTTTACATTATTTTTTAGGAATGCAAATTTGGCAAACCCCTAAGGATATTTTTCTATTTCAAAGTAAATATGCTCACGATCTTTCAGAAAAATTTAAGATGAATAATGTTGTTCATGTTTCCATTCCATGCAAATTAGGAACTAAGTTAGTGCTTGATATGAAAACTCCTTTAATTGATGCTACTTTGTATAAACAACTAGTTGTCCATGTTTAAATTATCTAACTCTTACTAGACCTGATATTGCTTATAGTGTAGGTTTAGTTTCTAGATTTATGTTTAAACCTCAACAAAATAATTTAAAAGTTGCAAAATTTTTTTTGAGGTATATTAAATGCACTATTGATGTTGGTTTATTTTATGATACAAATTCTGATTTTACTTTAAAAATATTTGTTGATTCAAATCTAGGAGCATATCCCAATGATGGAAAACCTACTTGTGGATATTGTTTCTTTGTTGGTTTAGGTGTCATTTCTTGGAAAATTAAAAAGGAACATTCTATTTCTCTATGTTCTATTGAAGATGAATATAAATGATGTACTAATGCCTCTAAAGAATATTTATGGATTAGAATATTACTTGAAAATTTGGGTCTACCTCAACAAGATCCTACATCTTTCTATTGTGACAAGAAAAGTTTCACTTCCTTTACAAAGAATCATAATTTTCATGCAAGGAAAAAACATATTTCTCTCCAACATCACTTCATTAGAGAACAAGTTGAAAACAAGCAAGTGTCACTCATCTATTGCAAGAGGGAAGATCAAGTTATTGATATTTTGACAAAGCCTCTTTTTGAAGAGAAGTTTCAATTTCACTGTAAAATTTTGGGGTTGATACCCATTGATGTAAACTCCTCAAGTAAAGATTAAGAGGGCGTGTTAGAATATTTAATATTTCCTTGGTTGTATTTATTTAATTTAGGATAAACCAAGGTATCCTACATGTATTTTATCCTCTAGTACAAGTAGTGGGACATGCCATTTTTTTGTAATTCCTTTATTAAGGAAAATAATTTATCTTCTTTAAGAGGATGTTGCCTCTTTGCACACACCTATTATGAATGGAGGCATTCATATAGTTGAGAGTTACTTTGTAACTCCTATCCTCATCTCTATTTAAGGGATGGTTCTCTCTCTCATTTCAAAATTGTGATGTTATTGTAAATGAGATTCTTGCTCTCTCTCATTCTTGTTGGAATTCTTGTTGTTTGAGGTGATGACATTCATGTTTTGTAATTAATATCAAAATATTTTTCCTTTTGATGCATAATAAGTTTCAGAAATACTGGTTATCACAAGTACATACAAGATTGATAGTTGTGTACATACAGTGTACAATATTTCAGTATATGCGAACATGAAGTTGTGTAGAGGGAAGTATGTAAACCTAATATCTAAGGTTGCTAGATTTTATATTTATGTTTGCATGAATTATAGTTTTTTTGGTAAAGACTGAAACTAGAGTGCAGTGACAGAGGATTATGACACAGATGGTCTCTGAGTTTTTGGGATAACTTGGATGCAAGCATGAGTTATGATATGTGAGCTTAAGGAATGATAGAAGATACATGGGAGAACATTATTTGTCATTATTGGGTCATTGGATTCTTTATGATGTCAGTTGTGGCGTGTAGGCTGGCGAAGACCTATTTGAGTCTGACCACATAGATGTAACATGCTTAGTGATTGGTGAGCATGAATGATGGATCTTGGTGCATAACTGATGATTTGTATTTTTTATTTACTTGTGTAAGGTACCATGTATATCTTAGCAAGGGTCTATTTAATTATTTGTGCATTGGAGAAGTCTTAATAGACCAACCTAATTGCTTGTTTTAGCTTGTATAAAGGAATGTAGCTTCTTGATGTGTAAAGGCTTGGATTGATGTATTGGATGCTGCGAGCATATGGATGTGAGTTCTGCTAGATGTGGAGCAGTGATTATGTTTTTAATGAACTTCATTGGAACTGTATAGGCAAAGAAAGTTTCTAACATTCAGTTCATAGTTATAAGTATACTTTTATACTTCTCTTTGGATAGTGGGTCAAGAAGGTGGGTTTAACCCTCAGAAGGTGGATTTAACCTTCACTTTAGATAGTGTGCTTGGGAAATGAGATCATCATTTCATTCAACTCCTAATAGGGTTGAGAAGACTCCTCACAGGGTCTGTCCTTTAACAGGGACTTTGTATTGGATGTATAATTAGCTCCTAACAGGGCTAGATCTTCTAAGAGGGATACAATATTTCTAGTGCATTATTTGTGAGTGTTAATTCCCACTGGGGTTTTTCCTTAACAGGGTTTTCCTCGACAACAAATACTTCTATTATGGTGTTATTTTTGAAGTGTTCAAATTTTTATTAAGTAATTGATTTATAAGTTTTAAAGTTTAAATATTTGGCATACAACTAATTCACATCCCCTCTCAGTTGTATTATTCCTAAAAATTTGTATCATAGCTTGTGGTACTCTAAGAGAAATCTTAATATCTTGAGGTGATGCAGGGATGGAATACTATAAGAAGGAGAGTCTAAAATTTGATGCTGAAAATTTTGACAGTTGGAAGAACAAGATGAGAACTCATTTGATCTTCTTGGGAATTGATTACTGGATGATTACAAAGAAGGATGAACCAATCAAGGCAGAAGATGAATTAGGGAGTGTTACTGATGAAGAAATTTTTTTTTTCTTGCATTATGGTTGCAAGAGAAGAATTTATAAGTGGGCTCTCTAAGGAAAAATTTCAGAGGTTAAAGATCTTGATTCAACTCACAAGATCTGGACAAGGCTAGAGGCTTTATATGAAGGAGATCAGTATACTAAGAAAGTAAATCTACAGAATTGGAATGCTAAAATGGAAAACCTAAGGATGCAAGATGATGATAATGTTAGACCATGTGTATAGAGGGTTACAAATGTTGTTACCGGAATTAGAAATTCAGGAGGCACATATATAAAAGATAAAGTGATCACAAAGATTCTTATATCCTTGACACCTACCTACAAGACTAAAGTGAAAGCGATAAAGGAGATCATACCACTGACAAATAATTAAAATAGAGAAGTCATGATTGCTATGATGACCACCTTAAAAAACACCAAGTAACAAGATATTTAACCCAAAGTAAAGTCTGCATTCAAGGCTACTATTCATAATGATAAAAAGAATTTATCAAGCCTCGCGAGCACTAGCAAAAGCAATATACATGAAAAATGTAAAGAATATGCTAATGAATGGGCACAAACAGAGGAAGAAGAAAGGAAACTGGATGAAATTGTGGCTCTAATTGCAAAAAGGGAAAATAAAGGTAAGGGTAAGTTTGAAGGAAAATTACCCCTGCAATGTTTTTCTTGTAATAAGATTGGTCATTTTGCATCTAGATTTCCTACAAGGGTTCTTAAGCGTAAGCCTAAGTTTTATAAGTCTAATTACTCCAAGGATGATGGATGCTACTATGCTAGTGAAGGTGTGTCTGATGATGATTCTGTGAATGATGGGAATGCAGATAAATTTATTACTATTAAAGATGATGACCCTATTCATGAAGAAAAAGCTCTAGTCTCACATATTGAAAAGAAATCAGAATGGATCACTGATAGTGGTTGTTCACATCATATGACTAGTGATAAAGATAAATTTGTTCAAATGAATAGATATGATGGTGGGGTAGTTAGATTTGGTGATAACACTCCTAAGTTGATCATTTGAGTAGGTTCAATATTTCTTGATGGTAAAACTAACACTGATGATATCTTACTTGTTGATGGACTTAAGAAAAGATTGTTGAGTGTTGGGAAGCTTGTAGACAAGGGATATCATTTACAGTTCATGGATGGAAAATGTACTATCAGAGGTAGCTCTGGAAACTTGATTGCATCAGGTACTAAGTCAAGAGGTAATGTGTTTGAGCTGAATACTACAAAGGAAACTTGTTTAGTTGCGAAGGTAGATGATAGTTGGTTATGGCATAAGAGGTTTTATCACACAAATTAGGATAATATTGTAAGGGCGAGTAACACTAATACAGTTAGAGACTTGCCAAAAATTGTGAAGCCTACTAACACTATGTGTAGAGAGTGTGTGATGGGAAAAAAGCTAAGAGAAACTTTCAGAGAAAATCCTTTTCAACAAGAGGAAAGTTGGATCTGGTACATACAGATATTTTTGGTCCTACAAGGACTAGATCCTACTATGGTAAAAGGTACTTTATAATTTTTGTCGATGACTATTATAGGATGATGTTGGTTGCATTTCTCAAAGAAAAATTTGAAGAATTTGATAAGATCAATATTTTCAAAGAAAAAGTTGAGAATGAATCAGGTCTTAAGATAAAATGTTGGAGGTCAGACAGAGGTGGAGAGTTTACATCAGATTTGTTCAATGCTTACTGTGAAAAGCATGGGATATACAGGTAGACTTCTACTCCTAGGACACCTCAGTAGAATGCGATAGTAGAAAGAAGAAATAGAACTATACTGGATGTGGCATTGATAATATTTCTTGAAGGTAATGTATCTCATATGCAATGGAGTGAAGCTGTCAGTGTTGTTGTTTACACTTTGAACAAAATATAGATCAAAGAAGGTATTGATAAAACAACCTATGAACTTTGGTTTGGTTATGCTCCTACTGTAAAATAATTCAGAATATTTGGTAGCAAGTGCTATATCAAAAGAGATGATATAATTGGGGAAGTCCTAAATGGGCAACCTAATTGCTTGTTGTGAACTTGTATAAAGGAGAGTTGTTTCTTGATGAGATAATATGGAAGTGTAATGTGGAAGCTGCGAGCTTGTAATTGTGAAGTTTTCTGGATGTAGAGAAGAGATAGTATTTGTGATGGACTTCATTGGAACTATTTAGGCAAAGAAAGTTTCTATCAGTCAGTTCACTAGTTATTGTATACTTCTATATCTGTACTTTGGATAGTAAGTCTCGAAGGTGGATTTAAACTTCTCATTTGGACAGTGAGCCTTGGTAGTGAGCATCTTATTTCTCTTGACTCCTAACAGGGTTTGTCCTGTAACATAAATTGTGTACTGTATATAATAATCAGCTCCTAACATGGCTAAATCTCCTAATAGGGATACAATAATTTTAGTACATTATTTGTGGGTGCTAAATCCTATCAGGGCTTTTCCCTTAACAGGGTTTCCTCAACAACAATTGCTTTTGTTATGATGTTGTATTTGATGTGTTCAGATTTGTATTGAGTAATTGGTTTATAAAGTTTAATTATTTGGAACAAAACTAATTCACCCCTCCTCTCAGTTGTAATGGTGGACTATTATTGCTAACATGCTCCTCCAGTAATGATCATACAATTTTAAAAAGTTCTTTACTTGATCATGGGAAGGGGAAGGTTTCCAATTTGAATTTAAATTCCATAGCCAAAGAGAATTATAACATGAACTCTCATGATTATACGATAAATTTATTTCAAGCATTAGATGTACACATGTCTACCATAACCATAAAGGACAAGAATCCCTAATGTGCAGTTGTTACCCATTGAAATAGGATTACTGTGCAAGGAGTCTCTCCTTGACCCCAGGCCACTACCCAGAATAATCTTGTTGACCAACTTGGAAAAACTCTACTGCATATTTCTATTCTTGAGCTATTGTGTACATCTCCCCAGCATAGATAAGTTCTAGACAAATCCTTGAAAGGGTCCACTGTGCCACATAAAATTAATGTTAACCAGTTTTAGGCCATGATAGGGCAAATTTCTGTCACACAAAATGTTAACTTTTTTTCAAACAATGTTCCTCAGGACATACCTAATCACAATGACCAATTACACCTTGAAGTCTTTTTCCACAATTGTAAAATCAAACGAGTCTTGACATATGGTGGAGCAGGACTTAATAAATGCACTTTGAGAGTTATAATAGCTCTTTGGTATACTGAGGATGGTATTGAACCATCAAATAAGATCATAATCAAAGCATATGATGACATTGAACATCCTTCCAAAGGAGCCATCATATTACCTCTCAGAGTTGGTCCAGCAACCAAAAACATACTTTTACAAGTTTTGGACCTAGATCTACCATTCAATATGATCCTAGGATGCCTTTGGATTCATGCAATGAAAGGAGTCCTTTTCACATACCACCTGTGTCTCAATTATTCCTACAGTGGAGTGGAAATCACTATCCCTGGAGATTGTAATCCTTTCCAATTTTGTGCCAATATGAAAGATACTCCAGACCAACAAGTACCAGCTAATAGAGTTTAAGAAACATCATCCAACTCCTCTCAAAATTTTGATGCATCTAGACTTACAAAAATGACTAAGGAAAAACTGAAGATTGAAGACCAAGGTTGTGGAGAATATCAATGACTCATTCCTTTTATATTGGGAAGCTCCCTCTTTCCCCAAAGTCCTATGAAAAACCACTCCTTTTACAAAAACAAGAGAAAAATACTATCCACCATAATTCCCATGCTCCATTTATAAAATGGGGAGAGTTACATTAAGAGTTCATTGATGAAGATATATTTGGATGGATATACAAAGAAGAAGACCACCAACATGTGTAGTTACCTATTGAGAGATATAGGAAATGATTTTAAATAATGCAAAAGAAAGGTTATGATGGTTGTAGTGGTGATCTTGGCACATAGAAGCAAGGTATTATAGAACCTATTGTTCCTCAAGGGTGACCTCCACATAGGGGACTTGGATTTAGACCATTGCAAATTGGTGTTTCGAGTACTAAGGTAACTTTCTGTGAAAAAGGTGAGTGCTTCTAACGATAACACAATATTTGAGGAAACCCATGTCAAAACCGATTCCAATGAGTGGGAATGAGATTCCTATTCCTATAGCCCTTATGCCCTTGACCATTTCTTAGCAGATCCCAATGAATTACCTCTTAAAGACAAACATGTCAATGATACCCTTCCCTCGGTCCAAACTAGTTCTCAAGATTGGATCGAAACTTTTTGGGATCGTAGCACCACTTTTGAGGAAAGTACCAGTGACACTAACATGAGTTCTATTCATATCCTTATACTTATATAGGGTATACTACCCAAAACATATATAATTCCAATGATGACATACCCTTAGTTTACCCTAAACTGATAGATTTGGACCAACAAGGACCAATGAGCTTAGATTGTTTTGAAAATGATGAAGCTATAACAGAATTCTGAGAGCTTCGAGAAGGCATACCACTAGATGATCACAAAGAAGGCTTTGCAATTGATCTTGATTCCATGATATATTTTGGGGAGACAACTCCATCTTCCTATCGCAAAAGTGAAAGTGAAAATTAAAAAGAAAAAAAATGAAAAAGATAGGTATTCTAGTGAAAACTGAAAGGCACCATTACACTATAACATTGTAAAAATAAAAAGGATGTATCCAAGGGTGAAAACCTCTCAAAGGATCCTAAGGATGGAAGATTGGACATACTCACACAACAATAAAAGTCAACATTACTTATTGAAATGATACAAGAAGTCAATCTGGGAACACCAAACAATCCAAAATCGTACACTTTGCAACATCTTTGGCTGAGCAAGAAAAAAATGATTTCATAAATTTCTTCCTAGAGAGGCAAGTTAACTTTGCCTAGTCATATGCTAACATGCCAGGCCTGGATCCTGGATTGGTTCTTCATTTTCCATTGCAACCAGATATCAAGCCAGTAAAACAAAAATTGAGGAAGATGCATCCCCATATAGCTCTTCTGATAACAACTATAAATTTTATGCATATTTATTTATTTAAATTTTATAAAAAAGACATGTTTTGTTTGTGTGTCTATCTTATAATACAAATCACTAAGTAATAATTTCTTTTCTTGTTCTTTGTAACATGTTTAAATCTTTTTAGAGCCAAAGGTCAAAACTTTTGTGATCAAGAAATTTCAGCATACTTCTTAACATGACAAATATATGTAATCCATTATTGCTAAAGTTACCAAGGCAGAAGTGATAGAATCATATGACACACAAAAATTAAGCCCATTAATAATATTAAACATTCACGATTTCTTCTGCATTCTAATCCACTTCATTTAATTTACTGAGAAAGACCTTGTTGGTGAATCTAAAATGTCCTTTAAAATGAATAGCGTAAATGTCTTTTTGATGAATAGTGTCTTTCCTATTAATGAAATATAAAAGTTACATATTCACAAAAAAGGGGCTCGACGATATAACTAGCTTATATATACTTATATATATAATACGCTGAGAGTAATCCTTCTCGAGTGTGCCTATTTTTCGTGTGGATTAGGGATGATTAAAATAGGCACCTCAAGAAGGATTACTCACGGCGTATTATATATATAT
>MU227649.1:7084088-7113333 GCA_018584345.1 Thuja plicata
TTAGGATGATTTTTATGGTTAGGGTTAGGGTTAGAGTTACAGTTAGGATGATTTTTTATGGTTAAGATGCACGACATGGGTTTGGGTTAGAGTTAGAGTTAGGGTTAGAGTTAGAGTTAGAATTAGGGCTAAGTTAGGGTTAGGGTTAGAGTTAGGGTTAGGGTTAAGATAGGGTTGCAGTTAGGGTTAGGGTGATTTTTAGGATTAGGATTAGGGTTAGAGTGATAGTTAGGGTTAGGGTTAGAGTTAGGGTTAGGCTTAGAGTTAGGGTTAGAGTTAGGGTTAGGGTTAGGGTGAGTTTTATGTTGGAATATACAGTTAGGGTTAGGGTGATTTTTATAGTTAGGGTTAGGGTTAGGGTTAGAGTTAGGGTTAGGCTTAGGTTAGGGTTAGGGTTAGGGTGATTTTTAGGGTTAGGATTAGGGTTAGAGTTATTGTTAGGGTGATTTTTATGGTTAGGATGTATGGTTATGGGTTTGTGTTAAGGTTAGAGTTAGGATTAGGTTTAGAGTTAGGGTTAGTGTTAGGGTTAGTGTTAGTGTGATTTTTACGGTTAGGATATACGGTTATGGGTTAAGGTTAGAGTTAGGGTTAGGGTTAGAGTTAGGGTTAGTGCTATAGTTAGAGATAGGGTTATGATTAGGGTTAGGGTTAGGGTGATTTTTATGGTAGGGTTAGAGTTATAGTTAGGATGATTTTTTATGGTAAGGATGCACGGTATGGGTTTGGGTTAGGGTTAGAGTTAGGATTAGGGTTAGAATTAGAGTTAGAGTTAGGGTTAGGATTAGGGTTAGGATGTACAATTTAGGAATATGATGTAGGGTGAGGGGTAGGATTAGTATCATCTTAATGGTTAGATCAAGGGATAGGGTTAGGGTTATAATTAGGGTTAGGGTTAGGGTTATAGTTAGGGTTACGGTGATATTTACGGTTAGGATGTACGATAATGGGTTTGGGTTAGGTTTAGGATTAGGGTTAGGGTTAGAGATAGGGTTAGGGTTAGGGTGATTTTTATGATTAGGGTTAGGGTCACAATAATTTTTATAGTTAATATTAGGGTATGGATTAGGGTTAGAGTTAGAGTTAAGGTTAGTGTTAGAGTTAGGTTTAGGGTTAGAGATTGGGTTATGGTTATGGTTGGGGTTAGGGTATTTTTAAGGTTAGGGTTAGGGTGATTTTTATGGTTAGGATATGTAGTTATGGGCTTGGGTTAAGGTTAGAGTTAGGGTTAGGGTTAGGGTTGGAGATAGGATTAGAGTAAGGGTTAGGGTGATTTTTATAGTTAGACTAAATATAAATCTAAATGACAATATTGTAAATATTAAACCTAAATCTAAATCTAAATCTAAATCTAAATCTAAATCTAAATCTAAATATTTAAACTATATACAAAAACAAAGTAATTAAGCAAATAAATATTTCACATTTAAATCTTCTCCAAAACTATCTCTTCAATTTTCCTCCAAAGCTCTCACTACTCTACAAAACAACAAATTAAATGAGGGAAGAACTCTTTTATAATTTGAGAGCATCTCCTCATCTTCTCCAAAGTATGCCTCTTTGCATGCCTTGTCTCTTCAAATTCCTCTTTGCATGCTTGTCTCTCCAAATCCGAAAAAAGCATGCAATTTTAAAATTTTTTTTTTTTTCTTCAAATGTCATTTGGCACTTCTCTATTTTCGGCCTTTTATGACCTTATATTTTAATTTTAATTTTAATTTTGGATTTTCCTAATGCCATTTGGCATTTTTTCATTTTTTCATTTTGTAATTTATTTTTTTGTAACTCTCACCAAATCTTTTTTTATTTATTTTTATTTTCAATTTTTATCAATGTCATTTGGCATTTTCGGTTTTTATTGTAACTGCCAGGAATGCCAACCACTTCTTTTTTATGTACACGGAATATTCCTGAGAATATGCCCGTGCTGGGAATTCAATTTGTGCTCCCATTGTAAGAACGCCTCTCAGCGTAAAAATTACCCCACGAGAGTTCACTAAGCACAAAGGCGAAAACAAAAACTAGAAAACATATAAAACCCTTAGACGACAAGAACAGTACCAGCCAAAGGAAGAAGATCTATGATATTTGATTGGTAAATGTCTTTTAAGCATCACTATATCAACAGATTAAAAAATGTGAAAATGTTTGTTCTATCGTACTAAACTGTACTGCTTTGCATTAATAGATGACTCTCTGGTTCTAATGCCTGCACAGATTGAATGCATAATACAGACTGAAAACTTCAATTAATTTGGTGAATCTAAAATCTCCACATATATTAGCAAGTATTACAATGTAGAACATAGACATCTATAACCATCTTTAGACATGATAAAAAATCCTTCCGTATGTAGTAAGATTTGCTAAATATAAAAATATTAGTTTGGTTTCTAAAAGATGAAGTGATTTAATTCTAAGTATAATTATGGACTCTGTAGTGCATTATTTGAGATAAAAAATAAGGGTTTCAATACCAGAACTCGAATACACAAGCTGCATATCAGATAATTACTGACCTGATGCTACGTAGATACACATTAAAGCTACTGTCAAGATAACCCAAAATATTCTTATTTAAATGAAATAAATTTAAATACAATAGTAAAGAAAATTAGTTCCATAATATAAAATCGTTTAGCTATTTAGTCTTTGTAGTTTACATACAAGTGTTAGCCACATGAATTTAATCAAATTGTACTTCAAAGATTTTGATACTAGTCCATGTATGTTATTTTTTCTTAACAATTTATTGTGAACTTGATCATAAAAATGGTTAATTCCTTGAGGTCAATATGCATACTATTCATAATGAGATCCAAGTATATTTGTGATTCAATAAAATACAACAATCCCGCTCAAATAAAATCTATTGTTATTATGATTTCTTTACCTTTCTCCTTTTTTAAAGTTATGTCAAGACCTTTAAATATCAAATAAAGGAAATATAATCTTTTGAGTCAACTTTAGTTTATGCCAATCAAGTCAAGCCTTCATATCTTCATATTTCATTTACTGTGACCAAGATAAAATTAGGATAGACACCAACATGAAATTTGTGGATGATAATATCTTTTTAAAATTTGGATTCTATCTAGAAAATCCCTTCCAAAATATTGATAACGATCATGAATGCTTGACAATTAGAGAATTAATAATCATAGAAAATGGAAGGATTCATAATCATAGTGAATAAATCACGAAGACAATTTTACTCACTAAAGGGCCCAAACCTATTTTAGTTGGCATGCACATATAATCAAGCTAATTTTTCCCACTAATTCTAAAACGTGTCATGCTAAATTGACATCTCTTTCAAACTAAATCTCCATAGTTATATTTTATTTATCAAGACCTAGATCCCAAATAAAATATTGAATTTGAAAATTTCGTGAGCCAAGACACTCCTTGTCAAACGTACTCTCACTACCTTGATTATAATTTGTAACAATTATATTAGCCCCCATAATGAGCCCTTAAATTACATAAGCCTTTTATAGGGAATGTGTCCATTAAAAAAAAGGATATATGTTTGCCGATTTTTGTCCCTAATATCTTCATAAGTATCAAAAACCACTCCCTTATTATTTTAAAATCCCTAAATATGATAGTTTTAAGGGAAATGGGGAGCTTCATGAGCATATTATAAGCATACTGGGAAGTTTCATACAATGTCGAGTCTAAACTCTAGCAATTTCAAATAATCTTGAGTGGATATGACCTTGAATTTTTACTTCATTTACCTAAAGATTTCATCATGTTATTTTTTAGTTGAGTAGGAAGAGTTAAAAAATATTTTTTATTTTAACACAAATAATTGAAGTTTGTTATGGTGGATTTTTGTAATAGAAAAAGAGAAAAAAAAGACACTTTCTCTATGTTATTGCAATGATGGAAGAGTCTTAGAATCATTCTTTTATAGCTTAAAATATATATAAAAAAATGTGAATATTATCATTGCTATCATTAATCCTCAAGATCCTTTCATTTACATGTCTACTATGTTGCTTGGTTTAACAAAATCATCAAGAAAGGGGCACCACCTTGAAAACTTGATTGACAAAAGAAATGAAAATTATTCACAAAAGATTAAAAATGTCCTCTTATAAACCTAAATTTTCTAACCAAAAATATGCTCATCGATATTACAGTTGATTTTTGAACCCTATAGCTCTTGGAAATCACTAGCAACTAAAACACCTATGTCACTAATTAATCAAAGAAACAAATTATTGGTTATACAAAGAAACAAATCATTTAGAATACAACCATGAGAATTGTATTGATGCATAAAATATACATAATATTGCATGATGAAACCATTTTTGAAAATTAAGTTAGATCACCATAGGTATGCTCATACTATACCATGAGAAAAAAAAATGACCTAAGTAAGTTTAATCTAAGTGTTATGAAGTACTTAGGTGACTATCCTATTTACTATACTCCTCTAGTGTAACTTAGGGAAAAGCTAAAACACTACTAATGAATACAAGAATCGATGTATGAATGGTTGTCAAGTATAGGACATATAGAAAAATCCACGAAAAACAATAAAAATATCTCATAACTAGCTCGAAAAAAGAGAAAACGTCATTGAAAAAGTATCCTCTTCAAAAAGGAAAAGATGGAAAGAAACAAATGTGTAGATGTGATTTAAATAATATAGGACCTAGTGTTTCCCTTGAAATACTACTCAAGAACATATGTGATAAACATCCAATTTATACAAGAGAAAAGAAGAGATGAAAAATCTCCCCCACAAGGTGGTCATTCCTATGCCAAAGGGGAATGCATGAAGATGAATGATGATTATGATCATCCAAAACAAAAAAAAAAACAATGTGCCTTTCTAATGCAGAGTGGAGCAGAGTAGGGTTGATTTGAGGCCAACCGCAACTGATTTGTTCTCCTAGCCCTTAAGCCACAAGTAGGATGTCACTTGGGTTCTTCTCTTCAAAAAACTTGATGAACATCACCAAAATACCTCATTAATTTTCTTCAACTTATTTTATTGGCTAGGAGGTCATCACAAAATTATGATCACACTAGGCTAGTGTGTTCCATCTCCAAGTTACAATTCTTCACAAGAACTTTTCCATCCAAATGGACTTGTGCACAATTACTTCACTTATTCACTATAGAGAGTGGATTAGAGTTCTAATAATCCCTTCAAATCAAATTAGAACCCTCCTAAGAATTATACAAAGTCCTACTAGTCTCAAATGCCAAACTGTCTTTTTAGGCCTAATGAGACAAACTTATCTAGTAGGCCTACAAATGAAGTTTTTTAGGGTTAATTTTTATAACTTCCAAAGGATCAACATAAATACCTACACTTTCAAGCACCCTTTTGGGATATGTGTCAAAATCATAAGACTTGGATCCCAATTCCAATTATGTACTTCCCAAACACCTACAAGGTCCAGAGACCTAATATGCCTAATTAGGTCTGATTTCTGAAGAAAGTACTCAAGAATGGATTGATAAAAATAATCCAATGCCTAGGGAAGGTATGTCTACACCAAAGAACACACAATACACCATCAAACTGATCCTAACAACTCCCTATAGAATCTTGTGCACTAAATTGTAACTAAGCACATAAGAGATGCTTGGTTATGGCTTGGTGGAAAAACATCTAACAAACTCCAATCCCTCTATTCTCCTAGATTATTTAATATCCCTACCCCTACTTGCATATCACCCATGGATGTGAGATTTCACTGGTGGATTTGCAAGTTAGGGGCACAACTTCACAACCCTAGGAAAATGAGGGTTTCTACACCAGTCTGGATAAAACAGTGATAACTCCTTTGAGCCTCTATCAAAATGAATAAAACCAATTGAATTCAGGGCACAAAAAATATATTGTACGACCATGAAGAAACCAAACCCTTCCCAACCACAATGCAATTCATATAGTATGGAAATCAGAGATAGTTTCTAGGAAATTATATTTTTATTCCTTTAAATTTGCCACCAATCTTTGCATACATGAAAATCATCAAAAATTTCAAAATGCTTGGACATATATACCTCCAATCCAACATCCATAACCAATTTTCAAACCTTTTTGACCATTGGGGAGGTTTCAAGCAGTTTTGCATTTAAAGGTTGCAAAAGTTGCTAACCAACCTTTTGCAACTTTGCAAAAATTTTGCAAATTTGTTGTCCTTTACTACCTGGGACCTCTTCAGACTTTAAATGAGTGAATTTCCACTCAAGACAATCTAAGACACATAAAAAATACAAAAATCATAAAATATTTTTCCTTTGACTGAGTTTGACCACAAGATTTATAGGTACACCTTGAGCCAACTAGTCTTAGAAATGGGCCTTTATTATATCAAATGAATCCAATGATCCTTAAGGAATCTAAGGTCTATCAAAACCTATTCTATTACATCTTGGGAGGGGTGCCCTTGCACCATACTTCCATAGCTTTGAAAACTCAAGTTCCCACTTGAGAGAAACTCCTTTCCAATGTGGTACCATCGTTGGCTATGGTCTTCTCATCCATCTATGTGGCATATAGATCAGGTAGGCATTTCCATTTTTCTAGATAGTGATTTTAAGTGTTCCTCCTTGCCTATTTTAAAACCTTGGTGTTCAAGATCTTCTCTAATTTCATTGGTTGGATAGGAGGGATATCCTTAAGCCATCCAACCTGTTCATCATCTACATCTTGCAAAGAAACATCAGAACCTGCATCAACCTTGAAAGGAGTGAGATAAGAGACATTAAAAATTTGAGAAATGACAACAATATGAGGTAGAGAAATTTCATAAGAATTTTCTCCAAACTTGTGAATGATTTGACAAGGTCCCATCTTTCTCATCTGCAACTTGGTGTAATTTCCTTTAGGTAGCCTACCCTTCTTAAGGTATGCCCATACTTTGTCTCCCACTTTAAAAGTGACATGTCTCCTCTTCTATCTGCCTGAACCTTATTCTTCTCTGTACTAGATTACAATGTGGCCCTGACCCGGTCATGTACTTGTTTGATCATATCTGCTAGTTCCTCTCCTTTTGCACTTACTTTGAATTCATTTGGTAGATCCCTTAACTCCATAACTCCTCTACGATATATTCTATAGTTTATCTAAAATGGTGTCTTACCAGTGCTTCTATTAATCCTATTATTATAAGCATACTCTACTTCATGGATAATAGAATCCCATGATTGACCATATTGCTTTGTGAGGCATCTTAAGAGATATCCTAAGGACCTTTTTACTATTTCAGTCTGGCCATCTATTTGAGGATGGTATGAAGAACTGAAGGAAAGGTTTGTGCCAAGCTTTTTTGAAAGGGTCCTCCAAAAGTGACCTTGGAATTTCACATCTCTGTCCGAGACAATAGAGAGAGGTAAACCATGAATTCTGACTACTTCTCTGAAGAAAATATTAAAAATGTGGGATGCATCATTAGTTGATTTGCAGGGCACAAAATGAGCCATTTTGATAAATCTATCGACTATGACAAATTTTTTGTCAAATCCCTATTTTGTTCTAGGCAGTCCCATGAAAAAATCCATACTCACACTTTCCCATGGTTTTGTTGGAATTGGTAGGGGCTAATACAGACCTTGGTTTGTACTAACCCATTTAGCCCTCTGACAAATGGTACAAGACTCCACAAATATCCTTATGTCAGTCTACATTTTGGGCAAGTAGTAGTCCCTCCTAACCAATTCAAGAGTTTTATCTATACCAAATTGACCACTGAATGTACCACAATGCTTTTCTTTAATCAAGTTACTCCTCATTAAAATTTTTTGGATACATAGTTTTCCTCCCTTGAAGAGAAGACCAGTTTGAATTAAATAATCAAAGTATAAGGTATGATAAACATCAGAAAGTATAGTGAAAACCTGATAGATTTCTCCAAAACCCTTAAGAGCATCAATCCCTATGCTTTGTACCTATATTTATTGTATCAAATTAACTCTCCTTCTGAGAGCATCTAGTACCTTGTTTTCTTGGGCCTTTTTTTTCTTTATGGTAAACGTGTAAGCTTGTAGTTGTTCTAAAGATTTCATATGTCTATAACTTACCTTTTCCTATCCATTTAGATAGCTTAGGGAATGATTATTGTTAGATGCCTAACTCGAGATGGATTGTACAACATATATGGATTCAACAGGATTGCATAATACTATAGATAAATGAAATACAACCATAACATGAATAACATAGAATCACATTGCACCATAAATGACAGAATGATATATCTTTGATAGCATAATAGTTCCAACATTTCCACCTTCACTTGTTCTGGAATCCCTACAAATAGACATGACACAGTTGGTTAAGTCTCCAACCATCACCAACTGACACCCCTTTGGAACAATGTTTTATTATACTAACACAAAGCCTTATTTAACTATTCATGGCATAATTTCCATCAACATCATCCCCCTAAAAAGAAAAAGTCATCTTCTAGACGACAAGTATACATAAAGTAATATCCACGAAGACTAATGACAATAATGTAGAAAATAAGTTGTACTGCACAAACTCAAAGTTGTAGTGTAGCTAAAAAATCAAATGGGGGTCAAGGAGAAAAACTCCTTGCAAGGGTCAAGGGAAGCCTTCTAAACCATCTAAAACTCCACGACGCACACCTTTTTCTTGACTTTTCTTGATGTTTAAAATAATGCTGATGAAGCCCATGAATGGTACAGGTGACAACCTTCCTTTGCTTGGTCGTACGGATGGCCCAAAATGGAACCCCTCTCTGTCATATGGTCGTATGACCAATGTCTCTCTCTCAACAGTGCAGACGTCGTATGTCTTGTACATGCGTATAATTTTATCTATGCCATATGAACCACTTTGTCACCATGCATTATGCAAAAAAACTTTCCTTCCATGCATCGAATGACCAAATTCATTTCCCTATATCGTGCCACCAACTTTCTTTCCATGTGCCGTATGACCCACTTCATTTCCATGCACCATATGACCCACTTCGTTTCCATGCACCATATGACCCACTTTGTTTCCATGTACCATACAGTCCATATCATTGTTTTGTATGACATTGTTTGTCGTTGTTGTGCAGTTTGTCCGATTTATTAGGCCTCTCACTCGTATGGCTCAGCATGGTCAATTATTTAATTTTTTCCTTCTTTTGGGATCCTTGGCCTCCTTTGAACCTGGTACTTTTACCTGTAAGCTTATGAGGGTGTTTGTTTCTTTTTATTCTTATTTTTTCCCCCTTTTCTCTCTTGTCTCTTTCAAATCCAAGGATGGGGGTATCATCTGCCCTCACTACGCCTTCATCAATGTTTGTAAACTATTTTTTCCAAGATTTATTTGTTTTGAATAGGAAAATCCTTTTAAAATAACAGTTTGAATTCCTAACAAAAGATGAGGAATTCTCTGCTTGATATTGCTTTATGTTATACAAGGTGCAACTGCCTTAACTGAAAAGATAATCGTTAAATCCTCTTTTGAGGGAAAATCTTCCCAATGAGTATTTTACTAAAAATACTAAAAAGCTTGAATCAATGAACTCATGAATATAAAAAGAAAATGTATGCTGAAAAACCATTCGATTTTAATAACCAAAATCATCCACATGATTGGATATTAAAACTGAGAAATCGATGGGTGATTTAATTTGTTCTCTCGTGATCTTTAAAATTCAAAACAACAGGTCTTCAACGTGCAACAAAGAGGAACAAAACTTCCACAAGTAATTGATATCCACAAGAACATAAATCACTACAGAGTAAACAATAGTATCTACTCCAGAAAGTTTAACATATAAAACTGTAGAATTTTATATTACTTTGCTGCAAATTCAGAATGATACATTCAAAATTTAAAGCATAGAGTACTTCAAACAAAAGTAGTTTTGTCTTAGTATCTATGGAGAGACGACCCTTTAAGATGTCAGCTATTACATACTTATACTGATCAGGGCTGGATAACTGAATCCAAAATTACCTCGCCAGGAGTAAATAGTTTTTCAGTTAATCATAACAGTGCTAACTGAAATGCAGTAAAGGAAAATAACATAGAAAGAAAAAAGAAGCAACTATGTAATTAGCGGGCTCCATGTCTCATGAAGTGTTTTCCATGCCAGCTGCGATTCTTTCAGCTTTCCAGGCTTCATAGGAAGTGGTAAATGCAGAGATAATCGATTGATGAGTTAAGCCAATGTAGGTGATTCTCTGTTTCCAGATCTCCTTCTCTTTCTTCAACTCTGTTATCTTTTCCTCATGCATTTCCAAGTGCTTCTGATTGATTGTCAGCATAGCTTTAGTATGTGCAATATTTGTAAAATCCTGCCTTACGGGTGCCTTCGATTCTTGAACTTCTAGAAATTTTTTTTGTATCTCTTTAATTATATCTTCAACAGGGGGCACAGAGTCACTATCTTCACCTGAGCAATGTTTGTAAAACCATTTCAGATCTTCCTGAATTATTTCATCCACAAGGTTGAGACCAGACATGATCTCCTTGAATCCTACTACCCCTTGTATGAGTGCCTCATTACGCCACTCTATGCAATATTTAATTACATAGAGTGTTTTATCATCTAAACCGGCCACAGGGTATTCAAAGAGGAACCTCTGCAACCCAAATACCTGTATTTATTCAATCCATAACACTTCCTTTACCCAATTATTCCTTTCTTTTTCATATTCCCCTATGTTTGCCTCGACCTTTTTGATAATGGCAGTGGATTTTCTCAGATTCGTGTTGTACATTTTTACCTATTTCATTGCTTCCTGCAAGACATATTGCAACCATTCCTCCAATGTCTTCGTAACAGCTTTGCACTTCTGCAGGTTGTCAAGAAATTGTTGATTGGCTAAAGATGTGACATCAACAATTGCAGACATTTCATTTAGGGGTTTAGGTTCTGGATGAAGGATGGCATTGATGTACTGAGCCATGCTTTTCATTGCCTCTTCCATGTCTTGTTTATCTCGAGCATCTTTCCATACTCTGTCTGCAATCTTTTTGTTGGATGCTTCAAATATTTTCATATCTACAGTCCAGCTTCCTTTTTCGAGGTCTATTTTAGACACTTGATAATCTTGAGGAGTAAGATCTTCATACAGGCTGTCTTGAGGAGGCTTAGCAATTTCTGCTGACCAATGACCAGTGTTTTTGTCAAAGTGGATTCTAGACTCTGTTCTGGCCTTTTTCGCCTTCAAGGACTTCCCTAAACACTTGCTTACTAAGTCATCCATAGGCATTGAAAGGGGTACTACACTCCTCTTCCTTTCAATAGAGGTTTCTAGCCATTTAGGCATGGAGGATTCTTTACTAGGTGTGGGAGAAGTGTTGTTTAAAGCAAGGGCATTCATCTGCATATTTCCATCATCAGCCACTTTTTGAGAATCTATCACGCTATCTGCCATAGTAGGACTGGGATTTTTCTATGTTGTGGTTGTAACCTCAGAAAGATCCAACTCAATCATTATTTTATCCTTTCCTTTATCTTGTATTTCCTTTCTACCTTTGGTGTTTGAATGGGTGATTCTTCTGGTGCTCACCACTTCTTGCTGAACTTGAAGTTGAATCCGCGGCACAGCTACTTCAACTTCAACTTTTGTAGAACCTGCAATAGGATTACCAACACAAATATTAGGAGCAAAATTTAGCTTTTGGCCAACATTCTTTTATTTGATTTTCAAATGTTTTCTCAGGGTACTACAGGCGGCTGAGTGAATTTTCTTTGCTTTCAACCAATCTTTAGTTCTTTTCAAAACTTCTGATGTATGAGAGTGCAAATCATCTTCTTCCTATTTACTCCAATCAAGTTCAGGGATCGGTAGAGATTCAATCTGTTCGACATAAAGGGGATCAATCACTTCTTCATTTTCATCCTCCTTTACTCTATTGGTGTTGAGGTTGACTTTGAACAACTATATCTGACTCACAGTTAACCTTGACTAGAACCTTCTCCTTACCTCTAATTCATCTAAAAAATTAGCCCAGTAATCCTCTAGGTGAGGAACATGGATGAGTGAGACTGCATGTCTGATATTATCTTTAGTAAAACCCATATGATCAAAATCTTTCCTTGCAAAATAGGGTTTGAAACATAAATTGGACAATACTGTCTTTGTCAATGCAGCTTGCTTGAAACTAGGGCATTTGTAGTGACCAATTTCAATAGGAAAGAGGAAAGTGGGTGAATTTTTGGTGGTTTTAGATGGGTCTATCACGCAGACAAGTTGTCTACAGATTTCAAACAAGATAATGTTATCGAGACAATAACGTGGCAATCTAAAAGGTTCTTCGGTAAAACCTCTGACTCTGATATATGTGAACTTGGGAAACTGAGTATAAAAACAACCATAAATTTTAATAGCTTGCATAGATTCTTTAGATAGTCTACAATTTTTGTGACCTTGAAGTTCAAAAACCAACCTTCCGAGAAACACATCATTTACCCTCCGAAACTCTTTGTAGGGTTCATCAAGCTGAAGGACTGTGTAATATTGATAGATGGTCATTTCGTCTGTCCAGGGCTCATGAGGGAGACCTTCCCATTCTTTAGATGCAGCTAAAATGTAGACCAGAAAGGAAGACAAGAAGAATGAGCCAAAACTACTTACAACTAGTAAACCTTTATGCAAACCTTCAACTATTAAGTTGGCCCAGTCAATAAATTTCTCTCCTTCAACAATCTTCTAGATGAAGAAATACATCCAATTCTCCTAGTGAAAGGCATGATCATTTCCTTTGACTATGTTCAAAAGAAGCACAATGTCGGTAATTTATTTAATGAAATGTTCAATGGTTAACGATTTGGGCAGTCTTGAGCCTCCAAGGGCCGGTTTTAGGAGCCATGTTTGAGTTACAATAGAGTCATAGCTCTTCTTGTTCTTGATGTATAAGCGCTCAGCCTCGTCAAATGTCCAAGGCTAATAGAGTTCTTTCTGAGGAATCCACAATGCTGAACTGACACTATCCCTATTTATTCTAGCTAGCACTTCACCTGAGTCTTCTTGATACACCTAGTATTAGGGTCATAATGGTTTGCACATTCGATAACTAGCTCAGGGCATCCTATGGCTGCTGGGAAAGTGGTGGCTTCGACTAACCCACTACTGGTTAGTTTTCAGTATATGGGCCATGGTTGAACATTTATAATCCATTCTATCATCTCAGGTAAGCTTACATTTACCAGGAAAGTATCCCAAATTTTGGGGAGAGAGCTTAGTAAGCATAGTTTCTCTAGTTTTGGTAACTTGGGCCTAAAGAGGGTCATGACTTCTTGAACAGAAAGGTTTGCAGAAATAATGAAAAATTGAAACACTTCTAACCAAACCAAGTGCAAGAAAAATGACAGAGAAATTTGTATGATGCACTCACCATTTTCAGCAAAGATCAGCACTCCAGCCCTTTTTCTTACCAGTTGACACTTGTAATTTGAGGATGGCCAGATAAACAATGATACCAGAAAAGGAGGGCATTTTAAGGATTAATTACGGAAATCTTAAGGCAGATATGGAGCGAGTTAAGGCATTAATACCAGGCATGCAGAATGAACTTGAAAAGACTGATTTTAGTTAATTCCATCAAATCTACATACGGATTAACTTCCCATGACGTCAGCAGATCTCTATCTTTTATTCTCCCAAAAGTCGGCTGCGTTTCGCATGCATTTTCCCAACTGTCACATTTATTGCCTTTCACATCATTAGAACTGATAGGAGGTAGGACCCACCCTTTTGTTTTAGAAAAATGTGCCCATTTCTTTCAATAAAACACCTGTGAGAAAGAAAGAAAACTACGTCAGAAAACAAACGAAGTTGAAGTTCAAGTTGAAGTATAGTTTTGACTTAACTTCGACTTCAACTTTGCACAAGTTGGTTCAAGCTGACTAGAAAAATGTTGACTATGCTAGGTGAAGGATACTAGATTGAACTTGAAGTTGAAATGTAGTATAGGTTCAACCTTCAACTTCAAGTTGGCAGGCTAGGATTTAATTGATTTCTTTAACATATTAAAAACAATATTACAAGGTAACTGTTGAGCGTTGTTTTAACACAAGCCAACTTGCTAGGATCTCGAGATTTGATTTCCTCTCTTGAAAGAATAACAGAGTTATTCCCAAGGTTCTCTGGGGTTGGGTCACAACCTGCTTGGTTACTCAGTTGAAGATAAATGTGATTGTTCATGAGGAGGCCTTTGTTGGTACGTTCAAGACAACAAACTACAAAATATTGTTAATTCTCTTCTTGGGTATTGTCTGTTTTAACAAATATAGTGTTGTAAATAAAATGCAATTTTGTATTTTTCAAGATGGTAATTTTAGAATTAATGATAGTGTTTGAATGAGAGAAGGGTAATGAGAAATGAAGTAAATTATGAAAAAAGTGAAATACTAAGGACATAAACCGTCGTAAACCCTTCCTTGCGAATTGAATGCTAGAGAGATTTGGAACAACCCACGAAGCATAAATTAGACCAAGTCACAATTCACTACTCCACGGATGCAAGCATTTTGGAGAGCAGACCTATTTACTCATGCAAGATATTCAAAATCTATCAAATCGCAAAGCCACCAAGATGTGCGCACCTAAGAGATGGATTTATCGTTAAGCTCAAAGATAATCTTTTCCACACATTCATCACAGCAAGGTAGATACACAACAATGAAGTCCAACTAAAAGTAGCATGAATTTGAAACACAATAACACAAAGGGCTCTCTGAAAATAAAGAATAATGCAAGCATAGATTCAATAAATTCGTATAGATAGCAGTAATTCACACACCATGAATGAAGCACCCAATGTAGATCTTTATTGTATTAAAAAATTCAGCCGTTTACATTGTTTTTTGATGAGTTGGGATAGATTTTTCCAACAAGATCAAAGGCCCATTACTAAAATGGCCAATTTGTGATAAATGGTATAAGTTCCCTGGCAGGAGCATGTATGAGATTTCCATGGGTTTGGAATTTTTGACATGTTTTGGCATATTGTTTTCCATTGTAGGCTAGTAGTACCTAACTCTTAGGAGTTTTTTAGCTAATGAGAGACTATTCGAGTGAGATCCACACACACCTTCATGGACCTCTTTTAAAGTGTGATTAGATTCTTCAAGTTCTAAACACATAAGTAGCATTCCATCGAGATCAAGTCTATATAAGTTATTAGTAATGATTACATAACGTGATGTTGTCCTAATTAGGGATCGTTTATCATTTATGGATAGGCCATTAGGTAAGGATTGATCTTGAAGATATGCATAGATATTCCTATATCAGGATGGGTTTTGGATGTTTAGGGCACAAATTATCTAGGATTCAGACGCATCAAATGTGGGAAAGGATAATTCTTCCTCTAGGAAGTCATAGAGAAATTGAAGTTCCTCTAGTTGTAGCATAGATGATAGTGTTGACATTGCGTCTGCAACTCTATTTTGCATCCTTGGAATTTCCAGGAATGTAATGAAGACAAAGTATTTCTTGAAACCATCCACCATTTTATTATAGGGCATCAAATTTTCATCTCTTGTTTGATACTCACCATTTAATTTCTTAATAATGAGTTGTGACTCTCCATATATGTGTAGCTCTATAATCTTCCACTCTATGGCCAGCTTGAGACCATTCACCAAAGCTTCATACTTAGAGATATTGTTAGTACATGAAAACATCAAATTGTATGCCTTAGGTATTTTATAGCCTTGTGGAGTAACAAATAAGAAAACTTCTCCCAATCCTTGTTGTGTAAAGGAACCTTTAAAGTACATCTTCCAAGAATTCTCTATTAAATGCATAATTGTTTCATCAGGAAATTATATCATCAAAGGTATTTCATCCTGTAATGATGTCTCAGCCAATTGATCTTCTATCACTTGTCCTTTGATTTCTTTTCTGTCCACGTATACTATATCAAATTCACTGAGTATCAAGACCCATTTTTCTAATCTTTCTATCAATGTCGCTCTACTCAGAAGGTACTTCAAAGTATCAATCTTTGCAATTAGCCTCACTGTGTGTGCAAACATGTAATGTCTCAATTTTTGGGATTCAAAGACAATTGCTAGACAAGATTTCTTGATCACGCAATAATTGAGCTCATAGGAGACTAATGTTGGAAAGTTGACACTCAGGGTGTATATGAATAATTTTGTGTTGTCATTATGGCAACAAAGTCATATGAATTTTTGACAAGTAAGTTCACAACTTTGAAGATAAAAAATTGGCTAAGTACAGAAGAGAGAACAGAACAGAGATATGGAGTTGATTTGAGAACTAGCACACATGCGTATGATCGAATCATATTATGTGCCTCCATACTTAATATTTATGATATTTCATTAAGCTTAGTCTATACATGCATGGTATGGTATGACATTACAAAGAAGTTACAACAAGATTAAGTGCCACTAGCAGTTCAGAAAATAGAGTATGAAGCCGACTTCATATTTTGGATTAACGTATAATATTTTATTTTGTAATGACCATGCACCTATTTTAATATGATTGTAATTATCATGTAAACATGCTTAAGACAAATTGTTTGGAAGCGTTGTGTATGTTGTTTTTGGGCCGACTAAGGTCTTGTTTTTGGTCGTGTCTATTCAGGCATGTATATATACTTGACATGCAATTTTTTATTAAGTGCAAGAGTGGAAAATATGGAGAGAAGATATCCAGAAGATCAATATAAGAAAATTAGTATGAAGTAGAAGTCTTCAAGAGATTAAAGCATCAGCGCATAAAAGGAACTGATCAGACAATAATGTCATTACAACAGTTCATCTTTTGATATAGTATATATCTATTACCTGAAGGTTATAGCCTTCATCCTATTGGGCAGTGAGCTCTGGTAGTGAGCCATTCACCTTTAAAAGGGTTTTTTAAAGACTCCTAATAGGGTCATTGTACTTGCATTGTAAAGACTACTCTGAACAGGGAAAAGGAACTCTAACAAGTTCATAAGACTAGTACAATCATTTGTGGTTACTAATTTCCACCAGGGTTTTCCTCTGATCAAGGTTTCCCTATAATCATATCTTGTGTTATGTGTTATTTTTTTATTCTTCATTTGTTATCTATTTGATTTAAGTTTCAAGTTTTTGAAATAAAGATAATTGAAAAATATTGATTCACCCCCCCTCTTAGTGTTTCCAACAATTGGTATCAGAGCTCTGGTCCTCTGAAAGAAAGTTTAACCACTTGAGGAGATCATGGATTCAACATAAGAGAAACATCTGAAAAAGAATCTTGAAGCAGCCCTTGATGATCTTGACAGATTTGAAAAAGAAAATGAATAACTTAAACTAAAGTTCATAGCTCCTAAATTCTTATCAAAAAATTAAGAAAAGATCTGAAAGATTGCTCTACAAATGATTTGGGAAAAATGGTCAAAAAGATGAATGAAGAAAACATGTCTCTGAAGGACAAGTTTGAAGATCCGAATGAACAGCTTATGGATAGCCTAAGAGCTATTGAAGAAGATACCAAAGGAAGTAAACAATTAGATGAAGAACTTATGCAAGAAAATATGAAGATCTTGGAGTTGGAAAACATCAAGAAAAAGATAGAATCTGAATTGATAGAAGCAAAGAATCATATTGAAAAACTTCACACAAGTTTTGATCTAATTCAATCACAACTCTATGCACAAAAGATAAGAGGAGATACTACCGTGTTGGATATAGTATAGCACAAAGTGAAACTAATACAATACAAGAAAGAAAGAAAGTACAATATAAATCTACAAAATTAAAGGATACTAAGAATCTTGCAGAAACTAGAGCAGAATCATCTAAAGATGAACACAAGATAGTTAACCGAACTTGTTATGCCTGTAACAAGCATGGAAATTTGGCAAGAGATTGTAAAGAGGTAAGACCATTCAATGGCTATTGCTATTCTTGTAATAAATATGGTCATAGGGTACATTGCAGAACAAGTCAGAGAAATCAATCACAACAGAACCAAAGAAATATGACTCAATACAATTAGAGAAATCAACCTCAGAGAAACTATTAGAACATTACATGTTAGATTTGTAATTATAATGGACACACAGCCAAGTAGTGCAGCATGATAAACAATATCAATAGACCTCCAATAGAGTAGATCCTAATTGGTCTCCATATTAATACTCCTAACATGGTAGATCATCAGAAGTGATCAATTGTAAGCCTTTACCACCCCCCTTCCATTCTGCAGATAGTGAAGTATTGTGGGTGACATCCCCACCACAATTTTTACTTTCTAACATGAGTTTTCTGCGATATCATCTCTTGTGTTATGTGTCTATTACTTTCATGAATGTTTCTATGAATGTTGCATATAATTAAGTTTATGAATAAATACTACATGCATAAGAAATAACATCAGAAATGGTCGGTAATGTAGGATTTGATGGATAAATTCACAGTTGCCAAGAAACTTGCATGCAAATAACCTATTATAGGAGAGAAGTAGAAAGAGGAAAAAGAAGAACTCAGAAGTTGCTCAAAATGTGAGAGTGAAATTATAATCTAGATTAATGAAAAAGAAACTACAAATTTCAACCTATAAAGGTGAACAAAACCCTAAAAATAGAAAAGCTAGGTTGCACATTAATAATTAATATAAATATTAATTATAATGCACCTAAGAGATAGCTTAAGTAAACTAGAGTAATAAAAAACTTAATTAATTAAATCAAAGTGATCTAATTAATAAGTGTAAATAGATAATTACCCTAACATCCCCCCTTAAGTGAAGCTCAGGAGGTAAGCTAACCTAGCACAGCTATGAAAGCAGGAAAAAAGGGTCTCGGCAATAAGGCCTGATCAGGTACCCAAGCATAACCAAATCTTTGTAAAGTGGAGAAATAGAGAAAACCACATGGGAAAAACCCTACTCCAAGAAGAGATAGAAGAAAATGCAGAAAATAATGGCTCAAGAGACTCTCTCAAAACCATAAGTACAATCAAACCCCCCATGAGAGAGGGATGAGACACCAAAGCCCCCCAAAATGATGGAAACCCTGTAGGAATGATCAAACCAATGTAACTCCAATGTAGAGGAAATAGGGGTACAAAGTAACAAGGGAACCCCTAAATGAGAGGTGAAACAAGAAGGTCGAGCTGATGCTCAAAGGAGAATGAATGAGACTCCTGGAATGGAATCCCCAAATAAGGTGGGCCAATAGATGGGCTAAATATGTCAGCTGAGAGGAGATGAATGTCCTTGGATATGTCCTCAACAACTGGAGGGGAAGGCTCGATGCAGGGAGTGATGATAATAGGGACAACTGAAGAAGACTCATGCTAAACAAATGCAGGCACAATAGGAGGAGGAGGTGGAGAAGACACAACACTGATCTCAGGACCAACATAGAAGTTTAGGTGACCCGACTTCTTCCCACTAGGAAATCATGCAGTAGGAGAGATATTCTCTGACACAAGAGATGGTGGAACAAAATGGGAGAAGGAGTATAGGTGGATTGCATTATCAACTATCCATATAGCAACAATGTGTCCAGTCGCACTATCTCAGATGTCTACAGAATCTACAATGAACTCAACTGTCTTCTCTGTCCCACTATGAGTGATTTGATAAATAGAGAGAAGGTTTGATGACAAGGATGGAATACATAGTACATCATGGAATGCACCACCATTGATGTTAATAGAACCCTGACCACACACAGGCATAACAGTATCATTCCCCATCAAGATGTGTGGGGTAGGAGAGGCTACAAAAGATGAAAAGGAACTCTGAGAAGATGCCATATGATGTGAAGCACTAGAATCCAGCAACCGCCTAGAAGAGGGAGCTATAGAAGATGGACATAAGGCATGAGCCTTTCCATTGTCTGAACCATCTACCAGAGATGATGATGAAGAAGACTAGTGAGAAGAGGAAGAAGGAATATCAATGTTGCTCTTATGAAGAAGAGCTGTCAAATCAGCATTCTGTTGGGCATATCCATCTACCTTCTTCTGAAAGCACTGAGACTCATCATGATTGAACTTATTGCAATAAGTACACTTGGGTTTTTATATCTTCAATTTCCTCTTAGGTGAAGGAGGTGGGCTAGAGGAATGCTAAGAAGGAGAATCCTTCCAAGATTCTGTGGATGGTGATACCTATTTCTGCTCCTATTTCTGTGGAGATGGGTGAGAAAACAAGGCATGACTCATAGAGTCTGAAGCATCATGCAACTGTTGAATCTTTGACTGTTCTCAAGTCAACCAATCACAGAAGGCCACAAATGAAGGCATATTGTGCCTAGGACCCAAGGCATCCATATGTGAATAGAAAGTGGAGGAGAAAATCTAGAACTCTCCACGAAGCTTTGAGAGTATCAGAAAGATACACTCATCATCTTATTTGGTCTTCCCACATCCCTGTAAAAGTGATCAGAGAGCATTGAACTTCATTAAGAAGTCCTCAATGGTGGAAAAAATATCAGGAGACAAGGATGTCAACTTTGCATCAAGTTGAAGTACCCTGAATGCATTCATTGTGCCAAACAGATTTGTAAAATTTCTCCAATATGCGTGAGGAGTGGTCAAACCATCCAAATGAAATAGGAGGCTATTTGAAATGTGCAGTGCAATCAAACCCATGGCTTCATCCATTTTGTTTCTATGCTAAAGGACCTCAAACAAACGTTGTAGAATAGGTTGGTTCTCATCCAAACATAACCATAAGCCACGTGACATGAGTATCTTGGTCATGTGTGCTTTCCAGGTGTGATAATTGTGAGGTGTCAGCTGGGCCACAGAGGGGTCCGACATTTAGAGAATAAGTAGATAGAAGTAGAAGGGTCATTTCTGAATTAAATTATAGAAAGAAAATGTACCCCCCCACAATGTATAATTCTATCCCCCCGTTAAGAAAATAAACAAGTATAGAAAGCACAAAAAAATGAGAGCAAAACCTGGATGCCAGATGCGGAGAGGGAGGAAGTTGAAGCCTCTACTTCAATGCCAAAAATGAGAACTCAAATGGTCAAATCAGAATACAAGACTAGCATCATCATGTCCAGCTTGGAAACACCTTTTTGGCGATATTTTGTTTTCCAAAAATGGACATTGTATGCACAAGTTATGGCCGAAAAACCAATTGCTCCTCCGAAAATGAGCTCACTGGAAAAAACTAGTCATGGGAAAAAATTTGATAGTCAAATGACCGTCGCAAACTCCTGGAAAAAAATTGATAGCCGTTTGTACGTCGCGGGCCCGTCTTGTCAGAAAATTTTGAAAAACTGCCAAAAATTTTTGAAAAACCGTCAGGAAAAAAATCTGGCAGGTGACGTTAGCAGTGACGTCTTCTGGTGTGTTGTCGGTGGTAGTAGGTGGAGGGCCATTGATGGAGGTGGTGACCAGACATCTCCCAGGCGGCAGTGTCAGTAGGGGCGGCTCCGATGGCCAGTGGGTAGCGCACCGATGGGAGTCAGGTGCGGACCAGGCCAGGGTGGTGTGGGGGTGGCGCGCCTCGGCTGCGCTGTGCAGACCCCCAAATCCTTAAAAAAATCATTTAAAATTTTTTTTTTTTGATTTTTTTTCTCAATTTTCATGTTGTACGGCCTAGGAGTGAGAAAATTTTCCTTTGGGGTCACTATGGCCAAAACCAACAAACTTTATATGATTTTAAACTCTATTGGGCCTTCTGAGCACAATGGTGTAGTCCGTTTTGGCTCAAAGTGCTCCAGAAAATAGCGCCTCCTCCAAAATGAAGGAAAAAAATCAAAGAAGTTGTGGCTTTCATTTGTAAATCATGGCTTCAAAAACCCTCAGACCAGGTAGTACCAGGGAAGCTCTAATACCACGTAGGATTTGATAGATAAATCCACACTTGCCAAGAAACCTGCATGCAAATAACCTATTACAGGAGAGAAGCAGAAAGAGGAAAAAGAAGAACTCAGAAGTTGCTCAAAATGTGAGAGTGAAATTATAATCTGAATTAATGAAAAAGAAACTACAAAGTTCAACCTATAAAGGTGAACACAACCCTAAAACTAGAAAATCTAGGTTGCACATTAATAATTAATATAAATATTAATTATAATACACCTAAGAGATAGCTTAAGTAAACTAGAGTAATAAAAAAATTAATTAATTAAATCAAAGTGATCTAATTAATAAGTGTAAATAGATAATTACTCTAACATGTAATATAGTAAAGATTGATTACTAATGATGAAAAGTGAAAAGTGTTAAAAGTTTTAGAGGTACTGATTCACCCCTCCCCTCTTAGTACTACTTCCCATTAATCCCAACATTGAATCTCATAGTATAATGATCTTATTGTTCAAAAGAGTCTTCAAAACTAACTCAAGGGATTCTCCCAATGGAGTGAACATACACTTGGGTCTAGTAGTGGAAATCTTATTCTTGTTTGTCTCATTATTTGCTCTTGGAATTGTTGTCGTTGTTGTCTTAGCCTCTTTGTTTTCTTGTAGGCTACTTGTGAGATTGAACATGGGTGGTTTAATATTCACATTTGATGCCTCTACAACTCTATCATTAACAACATTCTTGTTCTTGTTACACCATTTAGGTTTATCTTTATTGTTATATTTTTTGTTATTGGAGGACTTATTCTTTTTATGAAGCGTGATTTATCCTCTTCTGACTATGACGTCTTAAGCTCAAATAAATTTTTTAATCAATATCAAAACTAGGAGAATCTTTCATTTGAAGAGCTTAATTAATTTTTGGTACCAAGATATTTATGAAGATCTCCATCTTTTCTGATTTAGGTATTTGTCTTGAGTACCTCGCGAAAGTTTTTCTCCATCATTGTAAGAAATTGATAAAAGATTTTTCAATTCATTGTTTTATATTACATAGTTCCATCATACTAATAATGTGAACTATATATTATATGAGTATTGTTGAATGAACCTTTGGATCAATTCTTATAATTTTTTTATTCTTGGTGTTAATTTGGAGAACCATTCCATGGTTGGTCCCCCTAAGCTCCCTGGAAACAATCTCATCAAGTACGTAGGTTCATGCATGAACGCTATACTCAAGGAGAAAAATTCCCTCACATGATCATGTATACCTGTGTCTCCCATGTAATTATCATATTTATGTCTTCCCATATTATATTGAAAGGGAATCATGTTTAAGTTCTTATCAAATGGGAACATACATATGTGCTCCAATTAGTACTTCATTGTTGGTCTCTCTTTCTCTCTTTTAAGCTCCTTAAGGTTTGTTTGTAATGTATATAGTTATTTTTAGAGAATTGAAATAGGCGTTTTCACTTATTTAGCTTTAAATTGTTCAACATCATAATCTTTAGGGTTCTTAACTCCTAGATAAGCTAAGTGGAGGAAGTATTTTTCTTTATCATCATCGATGATTTTCTCCAACGTTCCCTAAAACTTCTTTCTTTTATTATGTCTACACTATTCTTCCTCAGTTATGTCTTCATCACTATCAGATTCAAACATGGGATTATGATGATTTCCCTCATCTCAATTGTCTTTGTCATCATTGTGTTCGTCAAATGCAACATTCCATTCATAGGGTATATTCATTACTAGTGGTTCTTGTTGTCTTGTGTTAAAAGGTGTAGAGGGTGATTCTTGATTGAATATAGGATTTTTTATTGATGTTCCTTGGTGATGGAGTTGAATCAGTCTAGGAGGTCATTCTTAATTGTCAACAGAATATTGGTTGTGTCTCATGTTTACCATGAAAGCATGAGAAGAGTCTTTTCAAAGTGTCCCAATGTGTAAAAAGGTTTGAAATAGGCCAAATGCATCTGTCCAAAGGGTTGGTAAGTGTGAATATGATGAGATAAAGTGATAAGTTCCAGTGTCAGAGGGTTAGAATGCCTTGATATTGATCTAGGAACTAAAGAGGATTGATGGTGATATGAGAACATGACTTGGAAAAGATTGTTTGAGAACCTAGAAAGCATGTAGGGTACACTTGCAACTGACTGATGAAAACTTTTAGGTTGAATGATAATGATGAATGAACTTGACAGAGAGACAAAAAGGGTATCCAAGATTGCAAAGATCAATATTTTGACACATGCAAAACACTCTCTTTCGTAGATGTGACCAACTAGATGCAACCCTAAATAGACCGAATATGATTCTGCACTAACCTCACCTTACTCGATGCGATCTTAAATAGACTCTATTTATGAGATGTGATCCTAGATTACTGGATGTGATCCTGGATTAACCAGATGCAATTCGTTGACAAACTAGTTTACGTTCGCCACTTAGTTTGAAAGTGAGGAAAAATTATCAAATGTGAGGGTTTCTCTGTTGAATTTCCATGAGTCTGGAGGTTTGAAAATGTCTGTAACCATCTAAGAGGTAATAAATTGAGGTAGTTATCTTTCATTTTGAATTCACACACATCAAGCAAGGTTGTTTAGACTCCAAACACACCTATTCTTTACAACTTTGGCTGAGATCATAAATACTTGCTCATTGACTTAGGAACACACTTAATGAATCCTCAGAATATGACAATCCAACAACACACAATGGATGCTGAAGGCCATATTATCCAAGTAGTAATGTCAAGGAGGGCTCAATTTGATGAGTGTCTTGGGGGCAATTACTATTTTCCTTGCACAAGAATTACAAACCTTTCAGAGGTAGTCTGAGTGGTCACTAGTAGAAGGAGTTTAATTCGGGCATCCATTCATAATCATCTCCCATAGTCTTGCACAAGGAAAGATAGAGGTGTATATCCCTATGAGTACCTAGATGAGTGTTATATTGCAAGAAAGATTGAAGTGGCTCTACTCTACACAACATCCAAGCATGTCCAAGGAATAATCATCAATGTTCCAAGGACAAAACCAATTAAGTCTTCCAAGATTTTAATCTCAAGGAAGCATCTTGATTATAGTGAGGTGGAAGAGTTGTCGTCTACTCGTATTCACTTGGGTCATTCTCGGGAGCTTTTCTCCTCAACCGGCAGGCCCTCTAAAGATAAAATCAATAAAGAGGATTGGCAACTTAGGAGTCTAGATTTTGATTCTCCACTAGGGAGAAATGCATATTCTCCTATCCATGCCATTTTATCCTATCAAACACATCATGCACATGATAAATTTTCCCTGAATTTGACTTCAAATCATAATCTAATGTTTGAGTTTCTGAGTTTCTCAAAGGGAAAAAAGCATAATCCTCTAATTAGGTTAGGAATTGATCTCAAATTTGTTTAAATTTCTATAAAATCATTTAAGACAAGCATGATGTTTGGTTGATTTCTTATAGGCAACTTGCAAGACCACACATAAGTAGTTTTTTGTCATCTTTGACCTACGTAATCTCTGTCAAAACATCCTGCAAACAATGTTAGGCTACTGGAAATTAATCACATGCACAAATTCACCCATTAGACATTATAAATCCCTTAATTATGCAAATCAAAATACAGGATGCGATTAAAGAATCCTCCTAAATGTGAGCCTTTCCAAATGCCATTAAGGATTCACTAAATGCGATCCAAAATTTACCACATGCAATCTTTCCCATATGAGATTATGGATTTTTGGGGTGAAAGCCAAGATGTATTGGGTGCAATCCTATTCACTAGATGTGATCATGTTTACCAATTGTGAATCTGTACCACAAAATAGAGAGTTAAAATGACATAAATATGCTAAAAATGATGTAAAATTTGGGGCTCTGCCCCACGGTGGGTGCCAAAAATGTGTATGTATTTATGTGGACTTCACCTGTACCTACAAATCTGCAAACACAACACTCTATAACTCATTAATTGAATTTTTAGAACATAATAAATCAATCAAAGCATGAAAATTAAGTGTGAGGTATAGCTTCTTATTTAGAGAGATTTTGATCTAACTATGATACTGCTCTCAGAGTTATGTTTTAGACTAGTGACATACAACTCTAAAATGGAAGATTCAAGTTGCTAAAAAGCTATTAGAATGCATCTAAGCTAAACATATTCTAAAGCAATTGATCCCATTATGAAATTGAAGTGTTTGCTAATTATCTAGACGCATGAATTCAATTCGACAACATAAGCTTAATGCAAGATTGTGAGATTAGTGATTCTTTGATGATCTCAAAACTCACACATTTTATGGAGAATGAGGGGAAATGAGCGGTTGAGATTGATTCTTGATGAGTGATGAGGATTTAACCTTGATTGATCCATGTGAGGTGATCCATGTGTGTCAAATCCCATTGATCCATAGATGAATTTGTCCATTAATGACGAGTTTGTAATTTAGAAGCATTTATTAATTTTCTTTAATTAATTACTTTAGCTAAGGGATTTAGTGAGGTTGATTTAATTAAATAGGCCAAGGTAATTAATAAGAAATTAATGATAGATCACTAATAGATGATGCTTGATTTAATTAATTTTAATGAATTATGTCAATAATCAAATAATAAGATTAACATAATTGAAAAGAAGATCCTTTATTTAAGACAAATAGGGCCTCTGATTAGACTAGCCCAATTTAGGGTGATTACACCATATCCTACGTAAGTAATTTTCCTTCCCTCTTTTGTTAATATTTACTCTTCAACTGGTTAAGATATAAGAAAAGTTTTATAATGTAAAAATATCTGAAGAAAACACACGTCTAACATGTTCTTACATAATATCGTACCTATGTGGAAACAAGTAGAACTGTTCCAGGAATACAAAGGGACATTTGGAGGATATGGTGGGAAAGGAAAACTCATCCCATATAATTGAGGAAGCACTATTTCTCACGGTTGCTAGTACCAATGATTTTTTCCTTAATTACTTGGCTCTTCCCATCATAAGAAATGAATTTAAAACCATGGGTCAATCAAAACTATTACTCATGAAACATGGGTCAAAAAAACTAGACACCTGAATCCTGCTAACAATATTACAATTATAATTATTATTTTTATCAATAAGATATTGATATCTTATTTTATGAATATTTATTTGACATTTTGTCAAGATTTACCAGATAAATTTATGTCTGCAGTATAATTATTCTATTTTCTGTCATTCTATTTGATTATATTAATCACTTGTTTGCAGCTTATTTGTACTACAATTTTATTATTCTGAATATTGTAAATATTAAACAAACATAGAAAAGGAATGAAAACAAAATAAAAAGAAGACAAAGTATAATAGACACGATTTTATCATGGTTCAAAAATGTGCCGATGTCTACACTCGAAGCATGGAATCGATTATATTAACATAATCAATGATACAATACAAGACAACTAGTCATTATACAATACATGACTACTCAACCATTTATAGAGAGCTCTTCTAATACGAAGAAAAGAGGGAAATTAATGGTCATGTGACCATTGGGCTTGATATCCCAACAATCTCCCCTGTGAAGTCTAACCAGCACAGTCATATAGTGTGACATCCTTGCTTACCATTTCAAAACTCAGAGAGTAGTCAAACCTTGACAAGATCTCAACTTTGCCAAACTTTTCTCCAACACACTCTGAATGAGCCTTCTCCACATTAGATCGGAGTAAAAAATATCCTCTCCTTAATAGTGCAACTAGTTGCTCACATAATTTTCATTATTCTTATGATTTTGTTACATCTTAGTTCTCCTTATCTACAGAACTTGCCCACCTTCTGCTTGTCGAATGACAGAGGGTGTCACTCTCTCCCCCTCAATAGTAGGCTTTAATTTATCCCCTGTAGATAAATCTATAGCAGGCTCTTTCTCCCCTGCACTTGAATCCCAACCCATGTTTTGATCAATATTTAAACCCTTGTCAATGAACTCACCCGATAGAGGCAACATTATGCTTAGACCTGCAATTCCCCTTCCCTTTGGAATCGAGTACACTCTACTCAAATTCATATGATACACCATGTTGGTTGTATTTCCTGTTTTTGCTGCTTCGCTTTGTTCTTTGTCTTGCCCTCTAAAAATTTTAGGTTTTCATGCTTAAACCTTGCCAAAATTGCAAAAACCCTGAGAAAACCCTAGTATCCAAGTGTTAAACAATGCATTTGAAACCCTAGGTCATGTCTTATATTTCAGCGTTACTTTTTCAAATCACTTAAGACATGTGCTTTAAGTTAAGTCGCTTCATCGCGTTACCTGGGACGAATATTCCAAATGCTCTCCCGACTTTGCTTTTCCTTTATGTCGCGTAGTCTCGTTACGAAACTGAATATTCCTTCATCATTCTGAGACTTAGCGATATCTTATTAGTCGGGTAGTCGCGGGATATCCTTGTTATAAGCTTTATGAAAAATGGGACCCACTGTTAGTCAGGTGATCGCAAGAGAAATCAGTAGTTATGACAAGTGTTCTCAGACTTCGCGATTTAATTCATGTCACGTTGTCGCCTGATCAGCCCGTGGTTCACGCTTAAGTTTTCCTTCAGTCGCGTGGTCTCGAGATCAAACAGTGGTTAAGAGTTAACAGCTCAGACTACGCGACTAACCATTTGATGTTTGTGGCATTACTCAGTCGGGATGTCGCCAGAAAGATCAATGCTTCGGTTCTCCAGTATGTAAAAAGTAAGACCAATGAGCAGACACCACCTGTCACGATGTAAGTGGGTTGTCAGGAGGTCGCCAGAAGAGAGAAAAGGATTAAGCGATTATGAGACTAAGGTATGTTTCCTTCAGTCGCGAAGTCTCTGAATGACTTAAGGGTATGTAAAAATATTAAGCGATTACGCGCCAGCCGTTGGATAAAGGAATGAAAAGATCTGACGGTGGTCGCGATGTCTGGAGAGGAAAGTGTCCCAGGGAAAAATTCCTCCTGACTCGGCGATTAGGGCATGTCGCAAAGTCGCTGAAGATAGAGAAAAGGCACGTGCTATATGTTGAGGTCAAGTTAAATTTATCTCCCGACTGAGCGACTAAAGGTTGTCGTGTAGTCTTGAAATAAAAAGTAAGCATCCAGCGACAAAGAGATAACTGTGGAGATTAATAGTAACGGCTAGTCGCCAAGTCTGGAAAAGAATGATGAGTTAAGGTTAACTCTTTGCGACTTCGGTTTCACTTGTGTCGCCTGATCGCTAGATGACTTAAGTCAGCCAAGGTAAAGAAAAGTACTTTGTCGCCAAGTCTGAGAATGGAACCATAGTTAAAGACAAGGGCTCGCAACAAAGAGACTTCCTACAGTCGCATGGTCTCCTGATTACGAGATCTAAAAAGTGGCAGCAAGTGGTTGGGTAAAAGTACAAACCTGTGTCACACTTTAACAAAGGAAGAGGACCACGACATGCAAAACTGTTGAACTTTAACGACATAAAAGTGATATTTGTGTTTAGAATTTGAAAATGATGTAAACTAAT
>MU227649.1:7136395-7146766 GCA_018584345.1 Thuja plicata
GTGAAGGACCTCTGTCAGCAGGACACTGTCCATATTATTGATTCCTTGAAGAGTGAGTCAACTAGGTTATCCCTCCTACAAGAAAAGGAAGAAGGATGAGAATCCTTGTATCTCTGGTTATTGTTATCTTAATAACTATGATTTGTATGGTAATATCTTGTTTATGGTTATGCTTGGTCATTAGCAGGATAATTCATAAGTTGATCCAATAAAGATACATAGCTAATCAGTGTCCACATTAACAAATACTGTGTAAACAAAAATCTTAAGAGGTAAAACCTGCCTGAGTATTTGTGGAGCTCAAAAATGAAGAGGGACCTTATCCAGTCCTTAGCAATTAGGCTTTTCTTGTCTCTGAATTAGAATTAGAAGGTACAGGGTTCAAATATACATTACAAGCACTGTGGTTCATACAAGAAAAATCCCTAACACACCATGGCCCAACTATTTCTCAACTTCTAAGAAGGCTTGGTAGTGGAGACGAACACCATTCTCTCCCCTTTTAATAAATTGAAATTCTTACTATCTGTCCCATTTACAGGAAATAATAGATGCTCCACAAATGAGAAATCCCCAAATTTCTTTTTTAGATCCCGATGTAACCTGCTCACATCCTTCACATTTTATATACCATGCAGGGCCCCCGAGGTGTCCATGAGTCATTCCCTATTTGTTTGAAGGGGCTGAGGAAGAAAATTATTCACTTTGGGTGGTGACATACCAGCCCAAAAATGGTGGATTAATACCAGGTAAAACTATGGACAACATAATGGGTAAAATTGTGGATTTATGCTAAAAATCATGGAATCAAAACTACCACCTGGTTTTTGACACTCATTCAAATGCCGTCAAAATGTATGATCTAAAACTTTCTTCTTTCTAGAGACATTAGTAGCCTCCTCCTCCATCTTTTCATCAAATACATCCTTTCGGTCCTTGGTTTGTCTAATAATATTCGCCACTTGCTCTTGCTGCACCACCTTGGAGAACTCTGCTCCATTCAAAAAGTGAGTGATGGCCACATCTTCTAGCACTAGGTTATCCCTGACGAGGGATGATATATTCTCTTGCATGCATTTCTTCCAAACCCATTTTCCACATTCCATGCTATCTTAGATGGTAACAAAGCCTCTGCAATGCTCGTGCTCTCAGGAAGACCCGCTAGCCCATGACACTCATTAATACAACCAAGTGCATGAGGGGTGAGGGACTACATGGGTTGTGTGATGGTGAAATCACACTCTTCAATTTCTGAAAGGAATTTAGTTTCAACAAATTCCAAGTCATCCAAAACCATAAAATCTCCACCCTCAATAATACTTACACTATTTTTAGCTTTTCCCTTAGTTTGATTCTCCTTGGTTGATGGTTTAGTCACCTCTTGTTTAGTTGGAGCCTCCAGAGAAGTATTAGGTAGTGCCATACCCATTGTGGAGTGAGACTGGGATGTGGTGCTGTGAGGAAGGACTCTTCCATCCTCTTTTCCCTCTATTAGCATATGTAATTCCTTCCTGGTCCAACGCATTAGTTGTGGGCCTTTTTCTAGGTCATCAATCACAATTTTTATACCATTACTACTGCCTGCAATATGCAACACTTCTAAAATTTTTGTGTGATCAACACCACCACACAACGAAATAGATGGAAGCCAATTTTTTGCACTAAAAATGGTATCTCTGGGACTACAAAAGGGGGAATTTGGAATTCCCTATTGTTGTGTATCAGATTGGGGAAAGGATGCCAAGTTAGAGTCATCGTAGGGAGTGATTCTTCTGTCTATACTAGTCACTATGCCATCCACATCAGGAACTATGTCTGTGTCAATTATGCTTCCATGATCCTAGACTGAGGCTCCATGTGACACGCTATGCTGGGTATCAAAATTTCCCAGCAGGCGGTAATGTGACATGCTATGCTGGGTATCAAAATTTCCATGTGACCAACTATGCATAGGAGAATGGTTTTTACTCCCAAACACAGGAGAGTGTGGTAGACTATCCCCATCTGTGGATGCCAAGTCATGACCCACTGCAGTATGAAATTGTGTGGTAGGGAGTTTGTAAAGGGATCCCACCCTGAACTCTCTGCTTAGCTTTCTTAGACCTCTTCCATCTTCAAGAGACAATCAACTGACTATGTACCTCCTCGTCTCCAGGATGAGAAAAAACTATGGCCTCATGGCCCTCTTCTTGGCCAAAACATAAGCCTCTTCTCTTTGCTGCAACACCCTCAACATATTCTTCCTCTTAATCTTCTTTTACAACGAGCTTCTTGTCTACCCTTTCATCTTCTTCTGCAATGAAATTGTCATCTACTCTTTCATCTTCTTCTACAACAAATTATCTCACAGACTGTCATTCACCAAGAACAAGTGCTTCTTCATTATCCAGCTACAACATCCTATGAATTTTGGAAGCAAAAGCATTCAGATTATCAAGACTGAACCCAGAAGTAAAGAAATTTATTTTAATAGACCATCACCAAGTCCTTAACAGACCTGTCATACTTGTCCGTCTTTGCCCTCTTTCGCAATTATTTCATAAAATTTTTTCTTACGTTGCACACCACCCGTGTGCTCAAGAATTGTGTGAGGCCTACCCCAATCCAACATATGCTTAGCACTATTTCTCATTTATACGTTCTCATGTTGATACAAATTTTTTTTATAGTTGGACTATTGGGACACACGTATTTCTTTATGGATCTATGGAATCCTTTTCTTGTATACAACACCTGATTATGTAATTGGGGATATATTAGATACTTGTGTGAGTGATGAAGATTTCCGTTTAGGACATAGTTTTGATGATTTAGTATATTGGATTAGTATGTGGATGTTAGATGTAATTAAGATGCAGATTTATTGCCGGTATTTTTATGCATATGGAATAGATGCAGATATTGTTAAAGTTTAATAAATCTTTGACGCAAGTGTGAGTGAATGTGTGTTTGACTTACATTATGTATTCTATTTTTTTTATGTGTTGATTTACTAGACCTATTGATGAATACAATGATTGTGCAAGAAAGTTGACCATGGTACTAATCGGGGATTTAGAAATGGACCTATGTGAAAATCGTGATGCTAAGGTCCTATCTATAAAAAGAGACATGGACCTTGCTGTATTGTATTTTTACTCGTAAAAGTGTGGTGTATGATTGTAATTTATTTAATTGAGTAAATATGTAATAAGTCATGATCATGTAAAATTGTTGTGTCACTTGACACATGTGCACCTTGTGTGTTGGCATGACTAGTAAATGTGACTAGCATATGGTTAACTTTACCCAAGAGTTACCTAGTATAGTCCCTATGCTTACCCTTAGGTTTAAGAAGATAAGATTGAGATAAGATTGAGTCAAGGAAGATAAGAATGAGTCAAGAGAGATTAGATTGAGTCTTGAGGGTTGGATTTTCGAGAGTTAACCTTGGGTAGAGTTTAGGAGGGTCATGTGGACTCTTAGGGAGTAACTAGGGTCAAAAATAACTACCCCACTTGGTACCTTAGGGGTTAGGGGTCATTTTCAGCCCATTAAGAGTCTTCAAATTCATTTATGACTCCCCTAAAGTCACTATTTTGGAAAGTGGCGAAATTGAAGACTTGTAAGACTTTGGTTAAGCCATCATTTCTTTCCTTGCAAGCATTTAACTCTATTTATGGAGAAGGCAAGTGGGGAAAGTTGATGGATTAGGGTTTCCCCTCCATTTATGACTCCTAATATTTTAGGAAGAAGGCATATATAAGGAAGGGTTTAGAGGGAGTTGGGTACACACCCACTCTCTAATTTTAGAGATAAATTCTTTTTTGTAGGAGTAAGTCTTGAGAGGAGGAAGGATTGGAAGGAGAATCTCTTCACAAACCACCTTGCATTTTCCACAGCTAGTATTTGAGGTGAGTTTCCTTATTAGCATAGTTTAGAGTAGTTCTTGCTTGCATATGTTCATAGCTTGAGGAATCCATAAAGGGAGTTTATGTTAATGTTTTCAACATTGTGGTTTTCATGGAGCTTATGTGTTGAGTCTTGTATTTATTTTGTAATTTTTTGCTAATGGGGCTCATCAAGGCATATTCACCCTTGGGAGGGTTGGGTAATCTTGATGGGGTGAAAGTTAGTGATTTACCCAAGTAGTGTAGAGTCTCCCATGTGTGGAGAGATGTACATGGGTATATGGGTGCCCATGATGCCAAGAATTCCCAAATCAATTTGGGGTTCATAAGAAAGATTGGAAGGCTTGAAGCCATAACTTGTTTTGTGAAAGAAAGGTAAATTTACTCCAGTTGCCGCCGTAGGGCTTGGAGGAGAAGGGTAGAAATTTGTTCATGAGTCCATGCGTGGCCATGGAATAAGATTAAAATATGGTACTTAGGAATGTTGAGCCCATGTGTGGCCCTTTCCTAGTGTATGCATTTGCAATATTGGCTTTCTCCTCTTGTGGTAGTCCTCTTTCACCCTTTTATTTTAGGTTTATTTTGGAGACCTATGTATATCCTTGGGTAATGGGTATTTTCTTGTGTTCCTATTTTCAGTTTCCTAGTTGTTATGTGTGTATGTATCCTGGTTCAATTCTGGATCCCATATATTAGGGGTGGCCTTGCAAAGGCCTAGGTTGGGAGGTGAGCCTCCATGGTCAACAGAAGATTTCTATGTAGGTTCAGTTTGAAGCTTTTGGAAGGCTTGTGTTGATATTCTAAAGGGAAACCACAGCTGGTGGTATTGTGATCTACCCTTATAGATGGGTTTGTTTTTAAGCAAAAAATGTTTAGTATGAAGTCTTGAAAAGTTGTTTTGAGTGAGAGGGAATTTTGTAAAAGTAATCCTATTTTATTTTGTAATATGAAAATCAACTATGTTTTAGAGATGTATTTATATGAATACAAAGGAGAGAAAGTTTAATCTATGTTGTTAATTAATATTGTTGGTTAAATTATTTTTCATTTAGAATGATGTTGCTTATCAGGTTTAAAGAGGGATTGAAACCTTAAGGTTTATAACTTTAAATGTTGTTGTTAAAATATATATGACCAACTTTCAACTAATTTAAATTTGTAAAATTTGTTAGGGTTTAGAAAGAAAGTATGTCTACTTCACCTATAGTAAATATAACATGTTTAAATAAAAATTTATCTTCATTCGATTAAGGTTTTTTTCAGTGGCCAAATTTTGGGGCATGAAAAATTGCATAAAGCTCAAATCTGAGAGCTTTTAAATCTTCTTATGGTTCAGCTTCAGGCTTATCTTCACAACTATCCTACCAATGCACATGGAAAATTCTTTTAGCTTTTGCAGGCCCAACATCAATCTTTACCGAGCCTAAATTTCCAAGAAGTTCATTGATGACAAAATCGACTTCATCTTCTTCCATCTCTTCTCTAGTGTCACCTAGGCTCTGATACCAATTGTAAATATTAAACAAATAGACAAACGAAATGAAAATACAATACAAAGAAGACAAAGTACAATAGACATGATTTTATCATGGTTTGGCAATATGTCGGTGTCCACACTCGAAGCAGGGAATCAATTATATTAACACAATCAATGATACAATATAAGACAACTAATCATTATACAATACATGACTACTCAACAATTTATAGAGAGATCTTCTAATACGAAGAGAAGAGGGAAATGAATGGTCATGTGACCATTGGAATTCATATCACAACAAATATAACTTCCAATATCACAAAACAATTTCTATTTCTATTCTCTACCTGTCAAAGTGTTGAGAAATTTTATGGGATTTGGTTTAACAAGATTTTGACAAACTGGGTTTCCAAAAAGTAGGTGTTGTTGGGTTCCCTCCATGGGATGCTTGCCTCTTGTGCATTCAAGAATTCAACCAAATTCATTAGAGAATGAAATGCATTCGGTGTGCATTGTATAATTCAATCAAGTTGCAATCTCTTACAATACAAAATTGAAGAAAAACATAAAATTCTTAAAAGGAGGTCAATTATAATATTTTCATAATTAAGGCATCTGTACTTGTTGTATAAACGACCAATTCTAGGCTGTTAAAATCATTTTGATCAGTGACAACTTTATGATCCATCCTGATAAAGGACATATAATCCTTGCACATCTTTACAATTTTCTATTAAACAATTTATTTTTCATTGAATATTGGTATAATGTTTCACAAATCGGGCTGAAAAATAGACAGATGCTTTAAAATAATCATGGTGAATCAATTATTTTTAATTGACATTTTTAAGATATCTCTTTTTCAAAAATATATAAAATATACAAAATCTTTCATTTTATAAAAAAATATAAATTTAATAGCAAGAGTTTTCACAAAATCTTGATAAATATTAACAAGAAAAAAAATTACATTGATAATCATGACAAATCCTTCATTTGAAAAAAAGTCCTCGGTAAAGTAAGGGCCTCATGGTCACATTGATTGACTAATTTAAATCTTAAGGTGTAGAGAGAGTTCTTAATATTTCAATTCAAACATTGAACATTTTGAATTGGTCCTAAATTATTTTTTACCACCATTGATCATTTTATTTATAATCTTGGTCTAAATTTTTTTACCCTAACACTTAAGTTTTGAATTAGGTAAAACCAAGTTTTGAAGGGGCTCTGAAACCTGTAGAAAGAAGAAACTTAATATAAAGCTTTGATAGTTCCCAACACACAATAGACCAACCAAAAGGCCAAACCCCCCAAGAAACACCCAAGAAATCACTACCAAAGATGAAACTTTGAATAACAACAGCCGAGGAAAAAAAAACCAACAACAAGATTATCCCTTAGACCCCTTCTTATGGAATCAAAGTGTCATACAAAAATAAGGTGAGGATTTTTTGAAGGATTTACCTTTAACCATAATCCAGACTTCTTCCACTTTAGTAGCCTCATCTTGCCAGCATAGGGAATCAAGAACCAAATTCCCAACAACCATTGAATTTCTAGTACCCATGACAGGCTCAAAAAGCATTCCAGATCCAACAACCAAAGAGGGAGAGGGAAGAGGACCTATAGAGATAGAAACAACTAGTGTACTAGCAGGAAATATGGACCCATCCATCAAAGAAGAGATAGTTCTAGCAGAGCCAGCAGAATCTGAAACCAACACATAGACAGAATCAACAAGGAGACCCTAACTATTAAGTTATAAATATATAATGACCCAAATATAATTTCAGATTAAATAGATATTAGAACTTCATAGATACATTTTAACTCATAGAATGCAACACTACCCATTTAATTCTCAGCAAGGAGACCCTAACTATTAAGTTATAAATATATAATGACCCAAATATAATTTCAGATTCAATAGATATTAAAACTTCATAGATACATTTGAACTCATAGAATGCAACACTATCCATTTAATTCTAAATCAAATTAATGACGATAATTTAAAATTAGAAATATGACTGTAAATTAACCAATAATTATATAATAAAAAATGAGCCAGAACAATAGTGGCAATAGGGTTTCCTTTGTAGTTGGTGACATAATGGGAAGGAGATTCCAAGGATATAGAGTAAGATGTAGAAGTTATTTGTGAGTCTAATGCTATTATAGCCTATACTATGAAGGCCTCTTTGGCCCTACTTTGTGTGGGGTTGGTTGTTTCAGTGAGGCTTGCAATTTGTTGTGTGGAGGACAATACGAAGTGTTCATTTGGTGATTTTATTACAAGGAACTTGGTTTTGATTGTTTTTGGAGATGGAGTCTCAGTCCCCTATGAGGAAGATGTTGACTTGTTATGTCACTTGGGATATTTTCTAAGGACTTCCCCTACATTTGAAGGTTGTTCAGGTGACTTCTTGAGGTGGTAGTGTTGGTTCATAGTACTTTGGATGATGGGATTTTATTGCCCAGTCTTTTCTACACTCGAAAGATTCCCTTGTGGTCTCTTCATGGTGGATGATGTCTTCATGGCACTACTAATCCCCAACCTACTAATTTGGTTATTACTTAGAAGCTTTTGCCTTACTACAAGGATGTCTTTTGATGGCTTTCCTGCATAATACCATGTTGACTGTCTCTAATGCTTTTCGGAATTTTTCCCTTACGTATGCATGCATCACCATTTCCACAGTCTCTACACTTGCTACTACTAGCAAGACAAAGCTAATCCTTGTGGGTGTGGATGTAGTCTTCTATGGAGGCAAGCAAATGAAGAGGCGACCATTGATTAGTGTCTACTAGTAGAGGATGTTTTCTGTCTTGTTTTAGTACCTCTTATCTACTTGTGTTTGTGTTGGTTTTCTGTATAATAAAAATGAGTGATTATTTTCTCTGGAGAATTCTTAGTCAATGTCAGTTAATCTTTGTCAATTAGTTTGATGCAATATGATTAGCATTTTGTGTTTGGTTGAAAAGATGAGATAAAGGTAAATCCCAAGTGGGAATGCATTGGTACTTGTAGAATAAATGATTGAATGCTGGTAGTATTTGTTAAATAGTTTTGAATGCTTTTGTCACCTGAGTTGTTGTAGATGATGCATTATTGATTGTATTCGATACCCCTAATGGTTTGGTCAAAAAGATTTAAAACTTAGCTGTAAATAAGTTTAATTTCCCCAAGTGTTTTGTAAGCCTTGTTGAGTTAGGCCTATGGTAGAGTGCGTGCAATTATGTAGTGTGTATTCTCTTGAGCATAAGAGGGATGTGGCATCAAGGTGTGGAATTAACCACTCAGATAAGTATGAGGGTAAAAAGTGGACTTGTATCTAATGTTGATGGTGAATCATATAAGTTAAATCTTTGATTGAGGGGGGGAATGTGAGATGGATTATTCTCAAAATGTGAGAAATCAAGGTAATTTTTATCGGTAAGTGCACCAAGTTGCTGTTAAAAAAAGTGGCCACGCTAAAAAAAAACCAATTTTTTCAATAATTCAGGCAGGTTATTCAAATTTCAAAACACGTAGGCTTGAAAAAATTGAGCCTTTTCCAAGCCTCACTAAAAGAATAAAAAAAAAGAAAATGTTCCTCATAACCCACACGAGTTATGAGGAACATTTAAAAAAAAAAATCGTGGACAATAGCATATTGTAATGCCAAAAATGGTGGAAAAATATTTTGTTCATGCAAAAAAGAGTAGAACCCATGCACATTCCTTTTCCATTTAAGAGTCTCTTGCATTTAGATCAATTTGCAACCATGCGATGTCATTAAACATGTAAGACTTCAATATTTTGATTGCTTTTGTTTCAATTTGAATTGAAGTAGGGTTTGTTTAATTGATTTAAGTTTTGTTTTATAAATTTGATTCCAAAATCTTAAAACAATCCCGGCCCACAAAAGAGATAACAAAGACCTCTTCCTACACAACCAACACCAGCAAAACCTGAAAACATTGCACATGAGCAATACAAAAAAACTCAATATGCTGCTCCACGATAACACAACCCTCAAAATATTGCTCTTGAACAACCACCACCACCCCAAATCCCTCTACATCCTCCAATAGATTGTGTACATGCCACACAAGATGATCTTATCAATCGCCTATCACAAAACACTGCCCAAATTTCTATATTAGTGAATATGTTGAGGTCCTCTACTTAGGAGCACCACTCATCCCTCGTGTAAACCCTATAAATAATGGCCAATAGTGCGAATGAGGTATCCAGATAGGTTACAAAATGGGGTTCATGGAGGGATAGATATCATGCATTTTATGTACATGGGTTGTCAAATGATGATGTAAAAAAGAAAGGGCATACTTAAAGAAGACATATGTGCTCTTTTCCTTGATCTTGCAACTAGTGAAAGCCTAGTTACTGATAGTTTCCTATACATTGGTGTGCGCACACTGGGATAAAAAGAGATTTTTGGAATAGGTAGTATATGGTCTTTAACCAACCACCTTGTAACAATTGGGAGGTGTCTCTTGTATGCACCCTAAAATGGTCGCCTAGACTTTGGGCCCCATTTATCATTTTATCAATTTCCTGAATCAATGCTTTGCAATATTTTCAATTCAAATCAATTTCCTTGATCAAATTGTAATTAATTCAATTATTTCAATATTTCCTAAGGTTTAATCATTTTTATCTAATTAAAAGATTTAGTTTTCTTTTTAATTAAATAAAATTTATCTTATTTAATTAAAAGATTTAATCTTCCTTTTAATTGAATAAAATTTATCTTATTTAATTAAAGTAAATTTCTCCCTTTTCATTAAATAAAATGCCTCTTATTTAATTAAATTCAATTCCCCCCATTTAATTAAATAAAATTCTTCTAATTTATTTAATTATAAAAAAAACCCCTCTTTTAATTAAATAAATAAAAATCCCCACTTAAAGTTCCTCTTTGTTGAAAAAGGCAATAAATTAAATTAAATTAAATAAAAATCCCTTTTTCATCACATCTTCCTAAGTGGTGGGTT